>JAHWFO010028035.1:1551373-1608553 GCA_023313115.1 Rhysida immarginata | reverse complement strand
TTTTTTTTTTTTTGAATCCGTATCATCAACTCGTGGTAGGCCTGTGCGAATGTTCCATTCCACCATTCCAATTTATTTTTATTTGTAAATATATGTGGGTATTTTCACTCTTAATTTTATAAAATTTGGTTATTATAGTAGGCCACGAAATTAACTCAAACAAAACTAACAATATCTCTGTTAATATTTATATATACAGAATATAAGAAAACAAATATATTCAGACATTGTAAACTAAATTCTCTGTAAGATTGTAAAATTCATATATATTTTCTTCGTGCAATCACTAAGGAGATATTTACGATTTTATGTTTCGCATTCCTCAAATTGAAACATTAAAATGAAAATATTTCAAATGCAGTTTAATTTAAAATAAGCACCATATGGACCTTAATTATCGAGCTCTAAATAACCTTTAAAACAATATATTACATAAACATATCAGATGGTAAATAATCGAGATAATAATGATTTTCTAAAACAAAAGTGTGCCAATTTGATGACATCAGCACGCCTATATGCCACCCACTGCAGTGGCACCATCAAAATTTCCATCAGGAGACCATTCCTGATGAAAAAATAACATTCCCATTGGAGCCTATTTTTTCGACATATACTCCTGTACTATTATTATTGGCTAAATATAAGAATGTGTTATGGAAGGGCTCTAATATAAATAGATGTTTTAATATAAAAAATTTTAAGTTAAAATTTATAATATACGTACTTTTGATATCACATTAAATTTTTATCTAATTTTAATTAAAAATATAGTTTTGTAAAATTAAATAAATATTTTTATAATTATATTTTAAATATTTCTTGCATTTTTAAATTTAGTTTTTATTTAAATTATTTAAGGATAATTTTTATTTAAGTATTTAAATTTCTGGATAAAATTTACTGTAAAATACTCTTCACTTTTAGCTCATTGCATTGTATGTGCGCGCATTTTTCATTGTGGGCAATTGTCCGTGTTTGCTTTAAATTATTTTTCAGTATGGGTTTTTTTTCCATGTGGGCATTTTTCAGTTTGCGCAATTGTCCGTGTTTGCTTTTTTTTTCCTGCGCGCAATTTTCTGTATAAGCTTTTTTTTTTGTGCGCAATTTTCATGTACACTTTTTTCAGGGAACCCAACATGTATCTGGTGTTTCTTATCTTGGATGGTCTTTGTAGATTTTTCTATACAAACATTTTTTGATTCAATCATGACACCCTGAATAAGGGAGACTGGAATTTTCATCCTTGATTGCAGATCCATTATCAATGCATCATAACACTAGAATTCCTTTGTAGCAATTCTAGACAAATCAGATCATACCACTACAGGAATTGTGTAGTAATTATTTTTTCCATTTAAAAATTCAGAGCCTTATAGATTAAGCAGTTTGATCAGTATATGAATATCATCTTAAAAAAATAAAATAATTTTTCTGCAAAGGAATCAATTTTATATATTAACAAGTACAGATAAAAAATATATATTATTAATATTAATAAACTTAGTTCAACAAAATACTATAACTAACATATGTTTTTGTGGTTACTAATTAGATTTATTTTTCATCGCTCCAAGTGTAATTCCTATTAACAAAGCTGCAACAGTAAATCCCTGGGCAGCAATTCGAAATCTCATCATTAGTTGGGACTTTTGAGATTGACCTGTCCGCATACACCACAGTCCGTAACTTAAAACGCCAGCTGTTGCAAGGCAACCTATAAAAACATAATATTAAAAAAATGATATAAATGCTTTTATACTTTCCATTATATAATAAACAATAAAATCAATAAGATAAAGGAGATAAATATTTGTTAGACAATTGTTATCTATTAACACACTTTATTCTACTTGTCTGTCTGTTTATTTGGGTGGAATTTTGTAATCGATATTGAAGTTACTTCCTATTAACCGATTGACTTGAAATTTTGCACACTTACTTACTTTTGATGACAATACATGAATCAATTAAAAAATCTACTAAATAAATGATCAATTAGTGGCAATTAATTAATTTAATTTTTATATGAAGAATACCATTCAAGACTTTACTAATTGAATCAAAGGTGTTATTTACTTTTTAGTGCACTTTTGAATAAAGTGTGTTTTTAATTTTTTTTTTTTTTTTAAATTCATTACTTGTTGTAAGTTACCAGTATATGTGAGCCATGATCAAATGAAACCAGTTCAAGTCAAATAGATGTTGTAGGAAGATGGCAGGGAACAGGAAACGTAAGTAAATAGAAAGAGTAATATTTAATGAACAGTATCTACACATGTCACCCATAGCGTTTAGGCATGCATCCCACTGCTTGGGGAGATAGAAAATTTTGTCTGCGAAAAAATATGTTGGTTGCTGTTTGAACCAGCCCATAACTGCTTCCTGCACCTCCACATCGTGTTGAATCATTGTCTCTTGAGAAATTTCTTCAACAAAGTTGTCATGGCTGCACTAGCCAAGAAAAAAATGGGAGATTCTCGAACATCCTCTTTACAGCCTGGATTTGTCCTCTCGTGACTTTCTTCTCTTTGGGTTTTCTGCCTTCTTACAACACATGCTTGCCTCAAACTGGTTTCTTTTGAACATGGCTCATATATATGAAAGCAAAGAGATTAATTGTCCAATCAGGAATAACCCAGCAGGAAAATTTGGTGATATTTGAGAGTTATTCTAAAGTAATGATTTTCCATGTAATAAAATGTATAGATGAAATGTACTCAAGTTCGATGAAAGTAAATTTGGCTAAAAATCATGATGACTTCTTGTAGATCCAAAAGTTGGAGGCTGTTCTAGAAGAAATTCTATGCAGAAGTTGACATTCAATGATGACACAGTCTCAGTTGAAAATGGTTATAAGATGACTGTTTAGTAGGTGCCAAATATTGGAGTCTCTTCCCAGATGGTAAATAATCTCTGTGTTTGGCACCTACTAAACAGTCATCTTAACTCCATTTTCAACTACGACTCTGAATGTCAACATCTGCATAGAATTTCTTCTAGAAAAGCCTCCAACATTTGGATCTACAATAAGTCATCGTGAGTTTTAACATCCGATTGACCTACATTTACTTTTATCAAACTTAAGTACATTCTATCTGTATATCTTATTACATAAAAAATATTTTATCATTACTTTAGAATAAGGGTGTGACTAAAAAGTCCGATCGGGCGCAGACAGGTCACATTGTACAATTGGCGATCGGTTTGTTCGTTCATGGCCAGCGCGGTCATGAGCATTCTGCTTCAAAATGGCGTCGCAGCAAGTTTCCTCACCATTTAAGTTAGTACGATTTAAAATTGTGTACTTACATAAATTTTCTTCACCCGATATGTATTTCGCCATCTCCTTTCTCCAAAATATATTTATTATCAGGCACTCAAACACTTGAATTTTCTACTTTCGTCAGCCATTTTTATTCTAGTCACCAAGGCAGCTGACCGGCGTTGGACTCCGGTCGCGATTAGTGCGACCGATCACATCATGAAAACAGTCATCGCGACCGCTCGTTACTTTATGAACAGGCTGTTTGCGACGGGCTTCGACCAATCGGACTTTTTAGACACACCTTAATTCTACTTTACATTTTTCAACTCAAGTAATATTTAAGAGTTCCATATTTAATCTTTGCTCATTTCTGTTGATAAGAGTACTCTTTGAAACATGTCAGCCAATTGTTAAATATTTATAGTACAGCTTAACTGTTCGTCTCTCGTTATTTTCCTTTATCTTTGTAACAGTACAAGATATTTCCTACTGTTTGGTCCTTTAAATTTTTTGGACGTGTGGCTAAAGATCTGAAAAGGCAATTCTTGTTTGTTTTTTTATTGTACTACATAGTGCTATTTTGTTTGTCATAAATAAATAAATATTAAGTTGCAATAGAGTTGAATGATATGTATTTTTCAGTAATTACAAGGGTGATAGGATTTTGTGAAAAGATAAAAACAAATTGCCAACCAAAATTGACACACTGATCTCAGCATCCAACAAGTTCCCTTCGACGGTCAAGAAACGGACCTTAAAGGGTATCATGAGTTAGTTCTTATTGGTAATGTTGTCACAGGTCTTATTGGTAATTTTCTTAGTAAATACAGTGAAATAGAATAAAAGCGCACTTCATTACCTATAGGAACAAACGGGTTGTCCGACGATTTTCGTATGAGTTTCTCTCGCAGTCCCTCAGTAAGCGGGGAGCTCGCTAGCATATCTTCCTGAAGCTGAATCCAGTCCAATTGATCAATGTCAGGAGCAAATGACTTTTGCTCGTTTTGGTCACCTTTACCGCCTGATTTACTCATTTCGTTTCCACAGATTCAAAAACTCCTATAATAAACTATATACAACTATCTCTTTCCTCTGCCTACTCTTCCCACAAGAGAACTCTGTGCTTAGTTTCGTTTTCCTCTGCAAAGACAGAGGGCGTCGTCGCAGAGAGTAAGTTTGTGGCGCTCTTATCATATATTCTCCCAACGTTCGTCGTTCGTTCGTTGTACGTTTTCGATCGAACGATAAAAGCTAGGTGGACGGTAATGAGTATTGAAAACAAAAAACTTTTAAAATGTATGGACTCTGATTTAACCGAGGTAATTAAAAGGTTTAAAAGATACCGATTCTATTGTCAATTATTTACTTTTTTATTTCTGATCGTCATCGCTTGCCGTTCATTATTACTTTAGGAGAATGGAGAAGGGTATGGATCATGTCGAATTAGACCTCTTCCCCGATTTGCTTTTGCCGAATTCCCCCTTAAATCTTGATGATGGTTTCCCTTTAGAGACGATGATGACGGAAGAAGTTGTTGGAACAGACGAGAATGATGACGATCTTAGCCAGCTGTGTTTTGGAGGCGATTGGAACACCAAAAGCTCATCGGCCATTTCGAAAGCAGAGAAAGGCACCACCACTGGCTCCATGAGCTGCGTCCGTCCATCAGGTAGTCTTGCATCAAAACCAAATACTACAATATTAACCCTAAAGCTGTGCAAGACTAACGAATTATTCGGTAAGGGGAACGAAATCCCAAATTCCAGATCGAGTCTGAATTTAACCGAAGATGGCAGTAAACAAGGAGGAGGCATTTCGAAGAATGCCATTGCAGCTCGAGAGAACAGGCTGAAAAAGAAGCGCTACCTGGAAGACTTGGAGAACTCGAACAAACAGCTAAGCTTGGAAAACAAGCGGCTAAAATTGGAGAGCAAAGAGAAAGAGGCCACGATTGAAAGTCTAACGAAGGAAAATGCTTATTTGTGCAATGTCATTGCCAATGCCACGGAACTGTCATCCCTCTTGAAGAACATAAGACACACGCCCGAGGTGCGTCTCAGAGTATCGAATTCGATACGCAGGCAAAGCCCCCTGGAAGAGCACAGGCACGACAACGAAGACAAACCGACGTCGAGACTAGAGGAAAGTTGTCTGCTACGGCAACGGAAAACACGCACCGACAAAGAAACCGTAGGTGTTTGCCTGCACGTTTCCGACAAAAAAGTGTCTGTGGAATTCTGCGCCCAGTGCTGTGAAAATGCGAAAGAAACGTGGAAAGAGTGAACAAGAAGAATCTTTAAGAATTTTTGATTATTTTCTTTTATTTTCTGAAACCCACCTAAATCTGCACTTCTTTAAATTTAATGGTTGGTATTGTTAATATTGTTTCGATATAAATGTCCAAGATCAGTAAACATTTATTTAATTTGTCTTTTCTTGAAATTTTTTTTACAAATATATATGTAAATATACATAAGATGTAATAATGATTTAGTTTATTTTTTTCCATTCTGTTTAATTGGTTATATTCTTCAGTTTGGCACTGAATATAGTAACTGAACGACGTCTTGTTTAATTTCACTAGCAAATCTTCTGATCAGATTCGCATACGAAGCTCGTGCAACGACGTCATCTGTCAAACGTGCAAGTCGTGTGAAGCAGTCTCTTTAATAAGGAGAAGTATATGAAATTTATAAAGGGTCTGTGCACAAAATTGTTTTCTTAAAGCCCTAAAGTAGTTGGGTAAATTGTAGATACAAATTAAGGTGTTAAGGTGTTTGCAAGTAAACTTTGAATTCATGAAGGGGTTTCTCCTTTTGTAAGGCAAAGATAATACATCGAGTAATGTTTATTTAACTGTCGTTTTCTTTAATACAGGTTAATTACTGCCGAGTAATTGTTTTTACGCATGAATTTTTTAACGTACCCTAATCTGGTTTCATTAGCGTTACGAAATTGTGTGGCCCTTAAAGAATACGAGAAGTTTGCTCGGTTTAACTTTCAGATAGTTGGCTTTTCAAGTTTTTTTCTTTTGCAGGGCCGGCGATGACGCTCAAAACGATCTCCTGCGACCGACAGCCTAGCTCGAACGTGGTAAGATACTTTTGATACAAACTGTGGATAGGATGAAACTAATGAAAAATATAACTTTTTTTTTTTTTCCACAATGAGATATTTCATTGGAATCGCTGGGACTGTAATATGGTTTGGCAGCTGTGCTTCCATTATTCAGAGTATCTATAACTTGAGAATCGTTACTTTCCACAGATACAGCTGAATGATAGTAGCCTAGCTGCTGAACCACATATCTAGTGCCAGTGATTACATTGTGATTTGTCATTGTGTAAAAAAAATGCATTATTTTTAATTAGTGATTTCAATTGTATGCAAAGCAAAGTAACGATTTAAACAGCAAAATTCTACATTTGATAAGTGCTTGGAATTTTATAATGAATATAGAGTCCTAACTTCATATCTCGTTGAGCTGTCAAAAGTCTGAAGTGAAATTTTTTTTTCTTGTTTTGTGGTAGCGGGTGCTGGAAAAGAATGGAAAAGTAAAACCTGTTTTAATTATTTTCTTTGTCATCATTTCTCTGAAGATCATTTTGTGTAAACATTGTAAGTAAGATGTAAGTATAACAGTGTAAGCCCTTGTTCCCTTCTTTGAATGTGTAAGGAGATATCAATGTCAAATATTTTTACTTTTAAAGAAAGGGGTGGGCATTCCGAATCTTAAGTGTATATAATTATGGTTTTTCCGATAATTTTATTAGGAAGCTAAAGGAAACCACAGAAAAAATGTAGTTTTCATTATTTTTATTAAGAATTTTGTTCATATTGTAAAAGATCATTTCTATGTGGAAGTGTTATTATTGGACGACATATTACAGGTGTATGTTGTTTAGTGCCTGATCATATATCTGAACTGGGAGAAAAAAATTTCAGTTGCCCAGGATATGAATTTTGGCCATTAGTGAATGAATTGTTACCTGGTCTATGCCTTTAATAAACATTTTAATTGCATATGAATTAATTCACAAATTGTTAAATTTTTATTTATAAAGGTCAAAATTTACGTAATAGAGGAATGTAAACTTCGTATACTGAGATAGGGAACCAATGGACAGAAATGCATATTTCAAGCATCATGAGATCTTGAATAAGTAATACATGTGAGGAATCTTTGTAAACTGCTTTTGTTTTCAGAGAAAACGACGGTTATTCGTCATGGGCAGGTTGACAGGTGCTTATTGATGGTGCTTTTGCCATAGAATCCAACACAATCTCTTCAACACCTAGTGTTTTTGCCATAGTCCCTCAAGTTTCTATCCGCAGTGAGAAATATCTTCCAACTCCGATAATGCTTGTTGAGAGCCTTTTCTCTGTACATCTGTTTGGCTTTCCAGATTAAATGCAAGTTCCTATGACAAGTAATGGTCCATTTGACATTTGTTTATAGTTATGCCTTATTGTCAATGTGGAAACATAACACCACAAGGTTAGCACTACCAATCACAGATGCAGCAGTTATTTGCTCTGAAAGCAAAAGCAGCATACAAAAATGTTCCTCACTTGTAATATTAGAGATCTTGAGGTGCCTGAAATATGCATTTCCGATCATTGGTTCCTATCACAAAATCATCAGTTTATGGTCCTTTACCATTTGTGGTATTTTAAACTAAAGGTACTTCAAAGCTACTTTATAGCTATTACTACTCAGCATTTTTTCACTTGTGCATCATGAATGAAAGTTTATGAAGTATTACTGTGAATATCTGTCTTGGCCCCAAAGCGTGAGCAGTCCTGTTCCTGTGAAATTTAACGCTATGGTAAGTTTACGTTGAGACAGCTTTCTGTATGCAATATTATCTTCATCGCAAATTTATTGAAATATGTCCAAATCACATGGTGTCTTAAATTAGAGAACATAACAAGGATGCTAAGTGATGTACACCTGTAATGTTTAGAAAATCATATAACTACCTCTGATAATAATGATTGCATGAAAAAAAAAAAAAAAACAACTTAATAAAGCAGGACATTCATGTAACTTAATAAGACAACATGTCTGTCATTAAACAATTAAATCAATTAATAAATTAAATTTGGTATTACAAGATTAATATTAAGAATTGTTTTTCAAGCAAAATGTTTATTATTTGTAATTATAATTTTGTATAACTAGGTAAAATGAGTTACTCACATAAAATGTAGTTTTGTACTTTTGTTTTGTGTATATTTATGAGAAACATTATTTTAAATCAATTGAGATAAAAATTTTGAAAATTAAAAATTTATTTGTATTATAAATAAAATTTAATTAAAAAAAATTGAATTATCTTGATTTTGTTTATTGGAATTACGGTATACTTTGCAGAATGAATCTTGATCCATCTTTCAAACTGTTTTTGGACATAAAGTCCCACTGCATCATCATTGGCGTCTTTTAGGCGTTTCCAAACCACACAGTTTCCAAAATAATAGCTTGGCATTCCTCAAGAATTGTTCCGCAGAGTACGTGTATAAACTGAATTCAATGATTAATGCTTTCATGGGAATATTTTTCTTGCTTTTTAGTTATTAGCAGAATAAAGGTTAACATGGTTATTTGCAATATCAGAAATATTTTATTTTAGCACTACATGGGCGAATATCTCTGCTTCTGCGGAAGCTATCGACACGAAAATTTGATTGGCCAGTTAATTGGACCAATGTATACTCTTGAACATGCAATAATTTTGGAGATTCCGCTCAACTGAGAATGCAATTTCCCTCCAGATTGAATAATTGATGTGCAAGATCACTTTAACAGACTCAGAACTTCAGAGTTTAGAAAATGCAAAAGAGGAAAAAGGCGGAGGGCCAATTGGAAAAAAACAACTTTTATAGTTTTACAAATATACAGGGCATTTCTAAATTGTCACCCATATTCTACATGTTTATTACTCAAAAACTGTTACAAATTTTAACATGAATTTTTTTATTCACAAAGAAAAACTCAAAAAGTTTCTTAGCATGCCTTAATAAATTTCATTTATGGCATGGTCGTCAAAGCGAAACTCTATTTCCTTCCATGTTCAGGCTAGGATTTCGACGGTGATTTCAGCAATTGTTTCAATTATTCTGTTCTTGAGAGTTTCAATGTCATCAACGTTGGTATTGTACCCTCTGTTTTCCACATATCTCCAGAAGAAAAAATCCAGAGGGTTTGCATCGGGTGAGCGAGGGGGCCAAGGGATTGGCCCATCCCTTCCAATCCATCGTCCTGGAAAGTTCGTATCAAGGCATTGCCTAACTTGCAGGCCCAGTGAGGAGGTGCTCCAGCTTTTCGGTAGACTGTGCTGGGCTGCAGTTCTTCCACCCGTGGAATCGGGTAGTTCTCCAGCATATCTAGGTACATAACTGCTAACTCTCCCGCTTTTGGCGGGAGACTCCCTATTTTTAGACCTATCTCCCGCCTTCCCGATTTTTAACTCACTAAATAAATTACAGTAGTTGAAAATTCTTGTATTCTGTGACTATGTTCCATAATTTCCACGATCACAATGCAGAGAACAAAACTTGTGAACCTGCTACAAATTTTTCCCCAGTTGTTGAATACTTCCTGATGATATTTCCTTGAAATGCGTAGAACACTTAATAAACCGTTACCATATCGCTATTTCCAGACCTTTAAATATTCAATAAGTATGAAATGTTGCCTCATCAGAAAACAAAATGTCCTCGAGGAAGGCGGGATCATTGTCGATTTTTTGGAGCATATCCTCAGCAAACTTCGTGCGCTTTGGTCGGTCATCTAGTTTCAGTTCATGCATCATCTGGATTTTGTAGGGTGTAAGACGAAGGCGGTGCTTCACTATTTTATGTACGGGGGATGTCATTGGCCTATCCAGTTGACGAGCCGCTTGGCGAAGTGATTTACGGGGACTACGATCGAATGCCTCCCTGACCTTTTCTACTCTCTGTGGTGTCGCTGAAGGTCTACAACCACCCTTTCTGTGTAAAGCTGCCTGTGTTTAAACATTTTTCATGCCATAGCTTAATTGACTTTTGATTTGGAGGATCCATTTTAAATTCTTATTTTGAAGATTGTCTGAACTGTAATCATTCTCTGAACTTAAATTCTGCAAGCCATTACACGCATTGAGCTTTTTCTTGAACACTCGCCATTGTTTACTGCGTCTCGTGAAAAATGGAACAATGCGCCAACAATGGTACCACACGCCAACCACGTGTTTCATTATCAGCTCACGCGATGGTAAGAAACTGAGTTTTTCTTTGTGAATAAAAAAAAGTCACGTTAAAATCTGTAATAGTTTTTGAACAATAAACATGTAGAAATTGCCCTGTATAATAGCCAAAAATGTGGTCATTAAGATAACAGGGCAGAGAGAGAAAAATCATTATTTCAAGGAAATTCTTTTGGTAGTCAAGTTATCCCCCCCCCCCCCACCATCTTTAACTTTTGTATTTTTTCCATGAACCATATTGAACAATAATAGTAGGATTATACGATTCCAGACTTTGGGACATCTTGTAGTGTTTTGATTGCATGTTTAATATTAAAGGAAGTGGCAAGGTTTGGAATGATAAAGCAAAAATAACCATATGATAAGTTTTAACTCGAAATTGGGAAAAAAGCTTGCATTATAAATATAGGAAAATATTCTGAAGGGGCAGGCAGAGGGAGAAGGAAAGAATTTTGCCTTTACGTGTTTTGGAAGAATTTAACTGCTCCAGCTATAAAGAAAAGGAGTAGTAAAAGTTGTTTTTTTTTGGTTTTTTTTTACATATTCTCTGAAGTCTTATTACTGGTATTTTCACCTCTGCATTCCAAAGTTATATTCTCCTCTAATGAGGAAGAGGGGGGGAAAATGATTACAAAATTGGGCATATTAATAATCATAATACTGACAGAAAGGTAGGTACTGGTTATAATAATATCATTTTCTTGTATTTAATTTTTTTTTTTTTTCTTTGTTTACAACAGGCGGCATTGGAATTGATAAACCAAATGCAATTTATATACAGATTATATAAGAAAAGTTTACATGCTTCAGTGGTTTTAGTCTCTTTGCTCTCTTGATAGTCTTACTTTAGTCACAGGCCCCAAAAGCTTTATAAAAGAAAAGTATAATTTATACTTCAGGAAATGTGATAAGAGATTTCATTATCCAAAACTGGTGTAATGTGTCAACATCAATCAGCAGAGGATTCTATCAAAAACACCACAAAGACAAACCATAATCTGGAATTTCCCATAACTAACTATATTAAACATTGATCTGAATAAAAACAAAAAAAAAAAAACCCTACTTGGCATGAATTTTGTACAGTGGATTCCGCTTATTGGAATCACTTTGGGAAAATGCTGTTTCAGAAACCATACGCGTTTTACTGTACTAAATGCAGAACAGAACTGTATAAATATAACCGAATATTATTGTAGTCAAGTATAAGAATGATTATGAACCTAAGAAATAGTCTTTAAGTGAAATTGTTTCCTATGCTCTTGGCGTGAAATCGCATCCTTCTCCACCTTGTGTAGTCGGATTCACACTACGACTGACTCCGCGACAGCAGAGCTTCGATGGCCAGAAACGACGTCATGGGAGCGCATAAATCGGGCGGAAAGCACGATAAAACAGCTCTGAATTCTTCTATGTAGTTCCAAGTTATTCGCAATATCCGGATTGCTTGCCTTGTTTCTTGAAGACCACTGAGAGTGGCTTGTGAAATTTCCAGCGCTTTGATAGCGCAATGCTGACAACATTTTGGAAGGCTATCATATCTTCCCAAAAGTTTACATTTTTTGGAAATGCTCAAATCCTATCATTTTGGTGGCATATTTTAAGCCCGTTACATGAAAACTCAAATTTTTCTCCTTGAAGTCTCGTCTCGTAATCAACGCGACGAGGGAAAATAAAACCGAACTTTCAAACAGCGCCGTCTGGTTAATCGCACCAATAGTCAGATTTACGAAAATTACTTTAGTCGAAAACTCATTACAGGAAGTAGCTCGAAATGCCAAGTCTCTTTACTTAACGGTCTCTGCGAAAAACACTGATTACAATTGAATGTAAGTTGAATTGTCAGCCTAGGTTTGATGATGCAGTGAGCAGGCTTTGTTTTTAGGTGACATTGGGGGACCTGATGAAATGTTGGCTATTTTATTTTATTTATTTATTTATTTTTTTTTAAATTTCTCCCCAACTAGATTTACCTTTATAGGCAATGCCGAAAAAGTCATATTTTAACTTTAATGCAATAAATACAAACAAAAAATCAATAATTTTAATTTTCCGACAATCAATCGCTGTCTTTACATATTCACTATTTAGTTAGAATAATCCAGTTATGGGGTGGGAGGGTGGGGGGGGGGGGGTTTAAGGGGCCCACTTCTTATATAACAAGACCCTTATGAGCTCTTGATATATGTATACAGGGTGATTCTGATAAAAGTGTTTAACTGTAAGCAATGACAGAGGTGACCAGAATGAACATTTTCTTTTAATACAATGTGGACATTTCACAACTAAGGTGGAAACATTGGAAGAACCCTTCTCATTCTTAAAGACGGATGAGCTTCGTCTGGAAGTGTACATGGATTGAGTCGACGTTAAGTGTCGAAGACATAAGTTTCTTAGAAATAGCAAATAAATTCATGGAATCCTTCACTTTATGTGCCATCTCCAATAGGAAATTCAGCTTACTTGGTATATCATCCATTGGTAGAAAAGCAAGCCCATCCAACAAACATAAATGTCTTCTTATTTTTCTGTGGTTTTTTTAAACTGAAGTCAAGCTTAAACTATGTACCTTTTTCATGTACTTTGAACGAGATGCTAATAAGGCCCTTCGCACACGAAGCGACTAAAATGAAACCAAACTAATTAGAAACTCAAATCGCCAACCAGTTACCAACTATGAATCGCACACGATGCTACTGAAATTTTATGAAATTCAGTGATTATCGTGCTCGCGTTTGCCCGCGGGACACATGCTGATGCAAAGTCACTTCTCGATTATCGCGATTTTGTTATAGCATTGTGTTTAAATTATAATTTCATTATTGTGATTATTGTGTTAACGAAGATATTACCCTTTCTTATTAAAATAGAAAAAGGAAAAATTGGCAGAAGTAGAGGAGGTATTGGATTCGGGTGTAGGACGTTTCCCCCTTAGACATTTACCCCAGTGACGTTTCCTCCAGAGCCTTAACTGAAAAGTGGACACTTACCCCCACAATATTTATCGCCAGATCACAGTCGCTCTAGTTTTAAATTTATACTGAAATAGTTATCGGAAATCGTCTTAAGTAATATAAATGGCGAATGTTAAGAAACCACAACAAAACAGCTTTTGAGAAATTAAACTTAAACCTTTATTAAGTAAAAAATAAAAAATAATAATACTAGAGTAAAAAAAAAAAAAAAAAAAACTCGAAAATAATAACAAAAATATTTGGAGCTCAGTTCAGTCTAATGGCATGACCTAGCCCATTTAAAAATTGTGGCAACGTCTTCCTTTTCTCCACATAATCTTGGCACAGGGTCTTAAGCCGTTCCTGTTGGTCCCTCATGGAATGTTTTATTCTCTTCTGTGGAGGCTGTTCGCGAGCTTCCTTGAGAAGAGCAGCCTCTACTAAACTTTGGTCTTTTCGGATATTCTCAATTGCCTTCCAAATGGTCGGATGGGCATGCCCCACCAAATGGTTGAATGAACGATTCCAGCTCTCGCACAAATTATTAGTGCGGTCCCCGCCGTCGAGTGTGGCTTGGTGAACATTCCACAGCCGCGGCGGAAACAAAGCTGGAATCGTTCTGATATACAGCGTCGTAGTAGTGCCGTCGAGGCGAGCTGGAGGCTGGATTTGGCGATAAGCCTCCACGTAAGTACTGCAGAAATACTCCAGCAGCTCTTGGAGGCCTTCAATGTCGGGGACATTTTGCCGCAGATGCTCCATTCCATTGGAAACGTCATGCATTGGCAAGAAAGCCAACCCATCTAACATACCGCAAAAGTGCCTAACTCTCTCGTCATCCATATAGATCTGTTGCAAACCCAGACCCTGAAGTTTTCGCCATGTGCTCTGTGTCAGATGGTAAAAGCAGGCACGGCATTCAACCTTAGTGTAAAAGAAAAATAAATAAATAAATAAATAAATAAATAAATAAATAAATAAATAAAAGGAAAGAAAAATAAAAAGTTATATACAAGAAAGAAAAGAGCGGAAAAAATAAAAACCTGTGGTCCAAGCGTTGATGATACAGCGTTGATCGCAGCACGTTCAAAGTCAGTCATGATCGTTGTTGGGTCCAGACTGAATCCCAACTCCTGGCAATGGTTTAGTACTGCAGTTAGCAGCTCTTCATATATGTGTTGACTCTTCCCATAAAGAAATGCATATAAACACGTTACTGCTGACTGTCCAAGTGGTGCCCGGATGATATACATTTGTTGAAATAATTTTGGTGCCGCTACAAAAGTACCATCCATGAACCACATGGAGGAGCGTCCCAGATGTTCCAGTCCTTGGTCCGTTGCGAACGCTATGATTCTATTTGTGGAATCAGGCCCGTTATCATATATTAGAAAAGGTTTATAATCCGGTGCACCCGTTGTCTTCCACTCACCGCTAATGTGTCCAAGGTCCCGCAGTGATGGTGGATCCTTCGGCATTGCTCCCTGTTGCACCCTTCGAATATTGCGCTTTAGACTATCCATTCGTCCGATGGCACAACGCACTTCAACTGGCTGCTCACATATAGCATCTGCAATTATCTCCTGAGGCCTCGACCTGCTGGTTGAAGAAGCTGTTTTCATAGTGTTCTTTACCTTAGCTGCCTCTATCTTGTGTGGGTTAGGGTCATGAGAATGTTCTGTCACTTTAAGCAAGGATGTAATTTCCAAATCTGTATATGCTATACCGCTGCACTCCAGTCCCCATCTCTGACTACACTCCCAACGTATTTTGGCTTTTGAAGAACTTTTCTTTGTATACATATATCCGCCGACACAGAGTTTGACTCCTCCTTTAGTGTTCTTGATGATCTCCATAGATAGATTGCACACTGGACTAGATCGTAGGTGATGAATTGTAAGGCTTTATATTATGAACTGACAATCGACAATCGAACAGTGCAGGGAAAACGAGACGAGTTGTCCGAAAGCAACGCTTTCACTGCCATACTCATCCAGGAAGTAACCAGGGGAAGTACACTGAATTAGGCAAGAAGCCAGATGAAACCCAGTTAAGTCATCCAGAGGATAAGATGGGGTCCTTTGCTATAAGGACGACAGAGTTGATTGTTGATTGACGAGGGGCACGAGGAGCTATGAGATCCAGTATTCGGGAAAGATGGCCTTTTGGATGTCGTCGAAATTGATGTCCAGAATGTGTCGAGGCCTGCGATGCCTGAGGAAACTTCTAAACGTGAGCGGGTGTTCCAGAATATCTGCAACCAGAGGATTTGGATGGTCCTTGATCTTCGGAAGCAACTTCTTCAGCGACTCTTGTACATAGCTACCAATTGGAGATATATGGAAATCTTCAGCAATAGAAATATTTGTTGCGACTCTCCTGTCAAGTTGGGCGATAGTCCTCAGAGTAACGTTCTGGAAGGTTTGGAGATCCTTCCATCTGGAACTGCATATTGTAGCCCAGGCAGGCATACCGTAAAAAAGAATGGTTCGTATAACCATCTTGTAAAGCAAAAGTTTGGTATCCACTCCAAGAGCGCTGTTTCGTCCCAGAAGGGCAACCAGAATGAACTTCGCCTTCTTGGCTCTATTTATCACATAGGAGACGTGGTCTCCCCAATTTAGCCTGGCATCTACCATCACACCGAGGTATTTATAATTTTTTACCCACTCGAGCTCTTTACCAGAAAGGAAGAGGGAGTTCGGGGTTTTTAGAAGTTTCTTCGTAATGAACATCGCCTTGCACTTGTCAACGTTTGAACTGACAATCGACAATCGAACAGTGTAGTGTATCGGTATTCGTGTGGAACTTGAAGCATAGCTTCCATAATCTCACCCTTCATAATCATATTCCAAGGGAAATACACTGAACTAGCAAAGAAGCCTGATGTACCCACAAAGGTCATCCAAAGTATGAAAGAAAATTGCCTCCTCTTGGTGGAGGAAAATTTGATTGACGACTGTCTAACGTTTGAACTCCACAATCGACAATCGAACAGTGAAGTGTACATTTGTTAGGATGGGACGAAAGCAGCGCTTTCACAAAGCTCATCCAACCAGAATAAACACCAAATGAAATACACTGAGGTAGTCAAGAAGCCTAACCAACCCAAGCGGTCTTCCATATTATACAAAAAAGAAAATAAGATTGACGATTGTCTGAAACAAAAAAAAACAAAAGAAATAAAAAATACAAGGAAAAAAAATAAGATTATCACATCTTCCAGTAGTCTGGGAAAGAGACGTTGCTAATATCTTCAAAATTGATGTCAAGAACGTGCCTCGGTTTACGATACTTCGTATGCTAGTTCATATTCATTGAGTTCTCCAGTATCCCTTTCACAAGCTTATTGTCGTGAGTCTTCATCTTCTGTATCATAATCAAAAGGAGATCCTGTATAAACTTACCGATATGGGCCATGTTTAAATCGAGGTGGATGGATTGGTTTTTCACCGTCCTTCTGTCCAGCTGGGCAATGGTCCTCAGGGTAACATTCTGGAATGACTGTAGTTCACTCCATCTGGTTTTACAGATAGTCGCCCACGCAGGCATGCCATAAAGGAGTATGGTCCGGATAATCGATTTGTACAGAAGTAGCTTGTTGTCAATGCTGAGAGCGCTGTTGCGACCCATAAGAGCTATGATACTGTACTTAGCCCTCTTCGCTTTGTTCAGAGCATATGACATATGCTGGTTCCATGAGAGTCTTGAGTCAATGATAACTCCCAGGTACTTGTAGTTGTCCACCCAGTCCAGTTTCTTATTGAACAGAACAAGAGAATCTGGGGGATGCTTGAGCTTCCTATTGAGGTACAAAGCCTTGCACTTTCCGACGTTAAGGTTCAACTTCCAGCAGTTAAACCAGTCTTCGAACTGCTTCAAGGCGCACTGCAGCCGAGTGATAACTATGTGCCCATGTCATAATGGCAGTGTCATCCGCATAAAAATACAGATTACAATTATCGGGTTTTGGGAAATCATGTACAAAGTAATTAAATAGCATAGGCCCGAGGACAGAACCCTGAGGGACACCGGCCTTTACAACACGGGGTGTGGAAAGATTTTCTCCAACTTTGGCTTGATAGGATCTGCCGTCAAGAAAGGATTTCACCATCAAAATCAAATCGGCAGGAAACCCGTCTCTGATCATTTTGCAGACAAGGCCCTCATGCCACACTTGGTCAAAAGCCTTACTGACATCGAGAAATACTACCCCACAGTACCTGGATAGGTTCAGGGGGGGTGCTCAGGTCTTCAACGAGCCTCCATATCTGCATCGGACAAGAGTGGACAGCACGAAAGCCAAACTGCTCTTCCCGTAAAAGGTTATTTGCTAGACAGTGATCTTGGAATCTGACGAGGATCGTTCTCTCCAACACCTTGGACATCGAGGGTAGCAAGCTAATAGGTCGGTAGCTCGCGGGAATTGCAGGATTTTGCCCCTGCCTTGGGATACTCAACACAATAGATTTCTTCCAAGCCACAGGGAAGTAAGAAAATTTCCAGCAGTCGCTAATGATATTGGTGAGAAAGTCAATAAAGTTCTTTGGGAGATTCATAAGGGCGTTATTACTCACCTTGTCTTTTCCTGGAGCCTTCTTCATTTTCAGTTTACTTATGATGTTGGCGATCTCTCCAGCCTCGATGTTGTACTTCGTAAAATGCTGCGAGACTTCATCAAAGTTGAAAATACCTTCTTCCACACGCTGAGACATGATTTGGCTCTCAGGCTTATCGTTGGTGGGAGTAACAAACTGCATTTCCAGTGAATCTGCAATGACCTGGGCCTTGTCCTGATCAGTTTGCACATAGTTACCTTGTGGTGTACGGAGTGGAGGAAGCATAACATTCTTCTTCTTCTGTAAAGCTCTAACCATACTCCAAATGGAATTGTCGCGAGCCGACAAGCTTTTGAGTTTTTCATTCCATCTAGCGTCGCGAAGCTCTTTTATCTCTTCTTGAACTCTTCGCACTAACCTGTTGTACTTGGTTTGAGCCAAGGTTCACGATAGCGTTGCCATAGTCTACGGGTCCTGTTTCTTTCAGAAATTAGGCGTTGGATTCCAGGAGTAAGTTGGATTCGATGAGAAGGTCTATTCTCTGATGGATACTTACTAGCTTCTATGGCACTGTTAATACATCTGGTGATGTCATCAACAAGTTGATCGATGTCCTCTGTACAGTAAGCAACGTCGGGATGGTAGCCATAGTCCTTAAGAATATCTTTGTAGAGCTTCCAGTCTTGATGATATACGAGTTCCTCTCGGAAATTTATGTCAACATTGTCAAAGTTCAACGCCACAGGCTTGTGGTCAGAAGAAAGGTCATCAATCGTGAAGACATTGTACGGCTTGAAGAAACCCTTCAAGAGCGAGATGTCCAAAACATCACTACTAGGGGAGTGGTCGCAGTAGTAGGTGTCCTCCACAGGTCCAGCAGCGATGATATCATCTCTACCTTGTATGTACCTATAGAGAATCATGCCGTTGTAATTCTGCGTTCTGGAGTTCCAGCTTGGATGCTTGGCATTTAGGTCACCATTGGATTCACCCCTACAATGAAATAAATATAAAGTGCAGACAGAGCATTTGTTGCTGCAAGAGTTGTCTATTCTAAATTCAAGGATTCTAGATTAAATGCAAGGATTGTTCTACCATTTTCGCCGTTTCCGTGGCCGTTTACAAACCAACTCTAGAAATAAATCGCCGAGCAACTCCGTGTCGAGTTGCATGTGATTGATCACAATCTTGGGCGGATCCTGGTTACCAATGTAGTATTGTGTGCGGATACTAATTGAAATACATGGGCGGCAACTATTTAGCAACTGATTCGCGATTTTTAGTTTATAACTCGTTTCTTTATAGTCGCTTAGCGTGCGAAGGGCCTAACAGCAACGAAGAGATACTTGTGTTCCTAATTTTTTTAGTGTTAAGAATTCCCTTGCTGTAATTTCTTACTGTATGTTGTAATTCGCGGAGTCCCCCCCCCCTTTTTTTTTTCTTCTGGAAAAGAGAAGTGCACAATTTATAATAAATACCCATTATTAATGAGACATCGCAAAACAAAATACATTCAAATGAATATTAATAAAAATTATAAAGCAACATAAAATAATAATTTTTTTGTTCTATAATAAATTTATTTAATGCTATTAGGGATTTTTCTTTCTGTGCCACTGATATTACATTTACATGATAAATAATAATGAATAATAAATAACAATATGCGATTTTCGGTATATATACTTAATTATCCGAATGTTTCCGAACCCGTATCTCCGGCAGGGGTTTTGTCGGGGGACGTTTTGTCTGGGAGGGGTTTTGTCATGTCCTCTTTATTTGTTTATGGTACAATTTTGTTTTCTGTTATTGAATTAAAACAATAATAAATAAATTTTCTGTAAATTTACTAAAACAGGTTTCAATAAAAATGTTTTTGTTGTTCTTTTAACATTAATATTTAGTAATTAAATTCCATTTACACCGAGCTAAAACATATATATCTTTTAAATCGTATTAAATTCATATAAAACTGTATTAGATCTATTTAGAAATTTATGAAATTCATAAAAAGCTATATGGAACCAATTTGTAAAAAACTGTAATATCCATTGAATTATTAAATATGAACCAGCATAGTTTCTTAATTTTATGAAATCAATTTTATTTTAACTTGATGGTGCAGTGCATTCAAAGATAAAAATGAGAGTAAAAATTTATTTAAACAAAAAAGTCAACAGAAAAAGAATTTATTTTGGGCATTACATTATTACAAACAGTAAAGAAATAAAGAAGAAAATCAAAACATGGGATTTACTGCTATTAGTACAATAATAAAGTAATTCAATGTTAAAAAAAAACAAAAAAAAAAAAAAAAAAAAAAAAAAACGTAATAATCCCAATGGAATATTGCGCTAAATCTGCTCACATTCCCTCTTTCTTCACACATCCCTGATAAATTCGCGAAAAGCATCGGGTTTTGAAGGTAACCCAACTTCGCTTACGGAATCACTTTTTAGAGGCAATCTTCAAAATGGCGGACGATACAAATTCAATGTGTAGGTAGAATTTATTATTATTAAAATCCTAATTTTTATAATTCCTTTTGGTAATGCAGCTTATTTGATCTTTCCTGCACAGATTCTTTTCTTGTTTAAATACGATATATCAAGTTTTTTTATCGTTAGTAATAGAATTGGAGATTTCTGTTTACTTCAGATGTAAATAAAGAGAAGCGATCTTTATTAATTTCGATTTTAGATGAATTAACCTACTCCATCAATAACAACAACACTAATGGCAATCATTTGTTCTTTATTTCAGTTTTATATCCATTATTATTATATTAATTTGAAATGTGTTTGTCAATAAAAGCCCATCGGCGTCCTAAACAATAACGACGAGTGGCTGATATAACATCGGTTCATTAGGCATTTCCTGTATTCCACATGATGCCTGCTCGTCTGTCACTTGATGAATATTTAGAATTTTATTATTTTTTGCGATTTGCACGCAAAATGAAATAAAGTGGGGGGAGGGGGAGAAAATAATATCAACTATCAA
The DNA here is from genome assembly GCA_023313115.1 of Rhysida immarginata. Taxonomy (NCBI): domain Eukaryota; kingdom Metazoa; phylum Arthropoda; class Chilopoda; order Scolopendromorpha; family Scolopendridae; genus Rhysida; species Rhysida immarginata. Next base: position 1,587,519 of record JAHWFO010028035.1, on the reverse strand, counting down.
TCTAACTAATCCATCCAACTTTCTAGCAGGGCATTTGATAATCGTTAACTGAACACTAACGTTTCATTGTAATCACTGGGCGAGTTGTTTTTATGGGGGCAACCTTTTCGATGCTTTGGAGGTAATTTTGAAAAGGTTAACTCGCTCCCCTGTTCTTGCAAATCATCCCTTCAATTACGCGATTAATTTTTTCTACGAAAACAGCGCCTAAATGGAGCCATGGAAAGGATCTGTTTCATAGTCTTTCATTCTAACTGTTTTAACTAAAACCTTTTTAATATTAGTATACTGTACATCTATATTAAAGATTAATGATAACAAAGAAAGGAGGGGAAAAAAAACAAAACATTTTTTGATGTTATAAAGCATTATAAAACTAACACATTATACAACTCCTACTCTTATACAGGGTGATTCTGAAAAAGTATGTATAACTGTAAGCAATGACAGAGGTGACTGGAATGAACATTTTCTTTTAATACAATGTGTGTCCGAATTTGAACGCTGAGATATGAACAGAAATAAAAATGCCACCACCAGGATCAACAAGTTAATAACTCAGGTTCTGCAACGCCTAGAATAATGAATTTTGGAGGAATAATAGGGTACATAAAACTCTGTATACCATTAGAATTTGATCGTATTCCAAGGACTGATTTCCGAGTTACGCATTCGATGAACCCAATGTATTGCTCTGCCTTTTATATTTTTTCAATGTAGGGGTGAACCCAATACCTCCTTTACTTCTGCCGGTTTTTTGTTTTTCTATTTTAATAATACCTTCATCACTTGAATCACTAAGCATTTTTTGACACGATAATAACATTTGCTGTAATCACAATAATAAAATTATAATTTAAACACAATGTTATAAAAAAGCCGCAATAATCAAGAAGTGACTTTGCTTGCATCCTGCGTGCAAACGCGAGCAGGATAGCCACTGAATTTTATGAACTTTCGGTAGCATCTTGTGTGATTCATAGTTTGTAATTAGTTGATGATTTTTAAGTTTCTAATTAGTTTGGTTTCTTTTTAGTCGCTTAGTGTGCAGAGGGCCTTATTATTGCTTTTAATAAACCATTTCGAATTTTGTTCAATCTTGATCGTTGATGCTCTGTTCCCCTTTTTTGTATAAAAAAAAAAAAAAAAATTGTAGATCTCTCTCGTTATCTGAAATTAAGACAATTAATTAAAAGAATTAGCAGCAGCACTTCTACGTTCAACACATTATAGCGATTCCGTTAAAGAAAATGGTGTCCTATGGGCCTGCAATATAGATTAGTGGTTCGCAATCATATTCATCCACCCTTTGTTATACCTTTCTTTTTAAATAAATTTTTTCCTTTTAACATTTTATCTACATGGAATAATTTACCGATGCAAGTTAGAAATAAGTTATTTTTGTGTTCTAACTATAGTTGTATGAATTATTGTCATCATTTTTATTTGTTATTAGAACAATGTGATTTTTAACTTTTTTTTTTTATTTGTAATGCCGTCCCCAATTTAATCTTTCACTTGTATTTTGTGTTTTACACTTCATTTTGGAGTCTAATAAAATAATAAATTAAATTAATAAAAAGAAAAAAAAAATGTTATGGCTGTCCATGTCAATGGCACAAAGAATCTATCCTATGCATCCTTTCTTAAAGAACGAGTTCCTCAAGTGCAATCAGAATTTTTAATCCTATGTGGATTGCGCCCTTTTTCTAACAGTTGGGTAATTTTTATCTTCTAATCTCATCTTGGTTCTTGTCATCGAACTTATAAAATTGCGTATCAAACATTTTATTTTTCGTCTGTCCGCACTTTTTTTAAGGTAGTCCCCGTATGATTATGAAATGAATGAGTCTTTCATCACTGATGACAATTATCACATCTAAATTTCCATTGGACTAACAGTTCCAGAGATATCGGCCAAAGATAGAATTTACAAAATATGGTATATTCGAAAATAGCAAGTCACAGCAAAATGGTTCCAGTTAATGGTACACAAAAAATCAATAAATTTTCATATTAGCCAGTAGTCAATATTCCAACGGATACTATTGAATAATCACAATTATCGATGTGATTTATATATGTTCATATATAATAGACTCTATATCTCTGTCTATATAAAAATGGATGTTGGTATATATGTATGAGATTGACAAACTCCAACATCGTTTGACCGATCACCATGAAAGTTGGCACATGTAAATGTTTTTTCATGGCAAAGGGGGTTTTTATGCTATCCATTTTACTTTAATGTTTCTTTAACTCCCCAATAGATGGCGCTGCAGCATCTTATTGTAAAATTTCATCAAAAAAGAGCCCAAGCAACGCCGGGTTTAACTGCTAGTTAAATATAAATTGGAAAACGTTTTCGAAATTGGACCAATTGTTATGCAGATATAAACTATTTATGTTTGTTTTGGTAATAATAACTTGCTCATTCTCATCTGGTCTTTTTCAGAATGAATTTACATGATGTACCTCTCGATGATTCAATTATTAATCAATCTAGATATAGAAATTATACAGGTTTATTCATAAGTCTGTGAAACATTTCAAAAATTCATAAGAAAGAAATTAAACAACGGATCATAAAATCTTATACAGTAGAGAGGTAAATTCTCCAAGTTTTAAAACAATTCCCATCTCATAGTTGCCATAGTTTGTTGTTAGGAGATAGTAGTAGCAAATATATGGTAGCATTCAAGATATGGTGCAAAGGAAAAGAATGTTCTCATGTAATGGTATGTAATGTGATTTACAGATAAACTCTGTGGTCACACAAAAAAACAAAAAACTTTGTTACAAAACCAATATGCTGATACATGAATAGCTATCACCAACCGTGTATTAATCATTCAGATCAAATGTGATTTGAAAAACTTGCATACCAGTGAATTAGACTCATTAATGTTCAAGATTTTGAGTGTACATTATAGTATATGCTCTTAAGGGACATAGAGTGTATAGAATAGTTGGTGTATAGTCTCTTAGAAGTCCTAAATAACAAATACATTGAGTGGGCACTGCTTAATGTGATTGCTTTGGGACCAAGCCAAATTGATAACAATAACCGAAGTTCAAAAATGAGGCATTGTGGGAACTTGACATACACTGTGCAGTCTTTATAGGTGAAACTGTCTTTATTTATTATAATAAATATGAATACACTAACACCAATCAGTAATTTTGGGCAGCAGTGCTCATTGGATTAGAGGGAAATGAAAAGTGGTTGCTATGAAAAATTTAGAGAAAAATCTGATTACAATATCCAAAGGTTTGATCACAATAAATGACTTACTTAGTATGTATTTAGATACAAGCGTTCTGTACCAAGCAAAAATACTTGATAACGTTAAGGCTAGGGTCACACTGGCGTAAAACGCCGACGTAACGACGCCAGTGATGTCACTTCCGGTAAATAGCATGGTGCCGTGCTTGGCGACGTCGTTACGTCGGCGTATTTACGTGGCGTTTTACGCCAGTGTGACCCAAGCCTTACTGTGATTACATTAAGTGGCGCCCGCTGTAATTTGTTATGATGGCATTTATTTGATTAATGATACTGTTTATATTTTGTAATTTGGTATTTTCTATTGCTTATATTCTTTCAATCAAAAAAATCTCATGAATTCTGGAAAAAGTTCAAGTAGCCTGTCATTGTTAACATTTGTTAGTTCTCAGTATAAATGGATTATAAATTTGTTTTCAGCAACCAGTGGATGGATGAAATTTTTTTGTGCTGCTGGAATTCCTTCGGTTGTTTCCGGCAATTATGCAGTACTTTTCACCAAACATCGTATGCAAATGGATATGCTGTCAGATTTGTCAATGGAGATTCTGAATGCCATAGGAATTAATGTTATGGGAGATATTATAGCAATTTTGAAGCATGCCAAGGAATTGCATACCGAGGTTGGTTTCAAAATTTATTATTCTTCCTAAGCTAATAAATATCTGTCTTTGCTGTTCTTTTAGCCAACAAAGACATAAACATTATTGTACAATAAATATTTAGAATCAAATTTTTCATTTTGTTCTTGACTATACATTTCATTTCAGTAGAGTTTCACAAAACTAGAGTTTGGTTCATGGGAATATTAACATTTTGTCTCATATGTGTCATCCTTCCTTATTTTTGAAATATTGTTGTTTCTAATCTGACATCTCAATCTTCTAAGTAAATTAAAAAAGTTTAGCAGATGATCATTTTCTGAGTAATAAATAAACAAATATTGGAGATAATACTTTTGCTGACTTGGTGGCCGAAAGCATTGAGGTACAGTCTCGAGACCAGCAAGTTGTGGGTCCAAATCTCGCTGAAGGCATGGATGTTGTCCCTGGACTGGGAAATCAAGCTAGGCCACAGTAAGGGCTAAATTTTACCGATTGTACGGGTTTTGATTTCGACAGCATTACATTGCTTCTGCCAACCCATAGAGTTGTGATGATGAAAGAAATTTAACGTTGGGTTACTTCCACCAAACTCTTTCTATGAGACCCTTTCCCGTTTATCTCGCATCCAGTTTGGATTCTCCTCTCAACATAGAGATGTCTTTTTTTGATGACTGTTTGTATCATTGACTTTCATGCTGTTATGTTCCATGGAAACAAAATGGACATTGACTACAAGTCCCTATCTGCAGTTCTTTGGAAAAGTTCCACTGGTTTTCATTTAATTTAAACGCAAAATAAAATTTAATTCCGTTTCTGAAATAGAATTAGTTTCTTGCTGAAATTGTTGACTTTAATTTATTGCCCTTTCTAATTGAAGGTAACGAGAGAAAAGGCATTGGCCAGTGAGAAAGACACTTCAAATTCTCTTCTTCAATCTAGAGGTAAGCATCATGCAAGTTTACATTCTAAATTAGCTAAGCTAGCATTATCGGTAACTGTTTTTACCACTCTGTATTTATGAACATGGTTTTAATAAATACATTTTTCCAGCTAACCTTATTAGACGGAAGAAATTAGTGCCAACGACTGCTACCCCAGATTTGCAATCACAGAGCAAGACAACTTTGCCTGAAAAAAGTAAGTTAAATACTATAGATACAAAAGAGAAACACATTTATTTTTTATATATGTCCCCAACATATTTCCTATCTTCCTATTACTTTTATGCTAATAATAAAAAATGAGATGCAATTAACGAATTAATATTAATAAGACCCATGTACAAATGCAAAGAAAAAAAAATGAAATCAGTAATTTTTTTATTTTTCTTCTCTTTATAGGAACAATCATTAATCTTAAGCGCAAAGTATCTGATGAAGAAGTACCAGTTCAGAAAATTCGCCGTGTCTTACCAGAACATGAGGGTCCTTATACAATCAAAATGCCTATGGGAGCTACAGCTAAAACCAGGCGACTCTTGGCTCAACAGGGATTAGGTATGACGAGGGTTAAATCCAGTTTTAAAAAAAGGACATTTTTTTTTTTCTTCAAGAAGGACTATAAATGAAAATAAACGAAACTTTATTGAATGTTTTTTTTTGTGAAATATTCCTGATTTAATTATTAGTGAGCAGGTGTTTTTCCATCTCTTTGTTGTCTGAAATATCCCAATTGTTGAAACAATTTTGATAATTGTTTTTGTGCAACAGTTTCTTATCTTCATTGTTTCCCCTCTTAGAAACAATCTCTTATTGGCAAAACAAACTCTGACGTCACAAACTGCTCCACAATAAAAAAAAATAAATAATTAAAAAAAAAAAAAAAAACTCCATAGAGATGCAGGAAAAATTAATTTATTTAAAAAAAATTTTGAGAGAAAAAAAACTGAAATTGGAATAAAAACTCCCCTATCGCCCCCTACACAGCCAGGAGTATCGAGTATCGATAAAAAAAGGTGGTTCCGAAGTATCTCTTGCAAGGGCCAATTCTATAAAGGGACAGACAGACAAAGCTTGGATTTTAGTAAAAGTAGATATATATGATATTGACAAACTCTATGGAATTTCATAGATCACGTGGAAGGGAAAGTCTAGTCCTCCTACAATAATCTTCTATATATATAAAGAAGGATGTTTGTGGGTCTGTGCGTCTGTGGCTCTGTGGGTCTGTCTGTGGCTCTGTTTTTTATACAAATCTACAGTTTTATTCCGATCTTGATGAAATTTCGCATACATGACCTTCAAAGCATGAGGAAGGTCACTGTCTACCTCAGATTTCGGAAAAATAATAAATATCGATAAAAAATCGATATTCATGGTTATGGCAAGGGATATTAATGAGAAATATCTCATGACCAACAATGCAAGGCAAAGTTTGTACAACAATAGGTATCAACAATGGTATCAACACGCAATTCACAAACGCTCTGCATGGACCAACAATCAATATCTCATGACTAACAATGAAAGGAAAAGTTTGTGCAAGTGTAATTATCCCGGGCAACGCCGGGTACCTCTTCTAGTTTGAGAATAAAGATAGGTATCTTTGATAACTCTTCTCTCTCTTTTATCCCCAGTCTGGAACTTTATTCTCTTATGGTTTGTAAGATGCAATTTGTGCTTGGCCTTATCGGATAGGCCACCCATCAATTTCCTCTTGGGCATTGACAGATTTCAGATACCTATCTTCATTCTAACTTATTTGAGGATTCCACTATATTGCCATTATATTAAAGAGATTATGTTCCAAACAATGGCGTGGTTAACAAAATATTGATGGTATTATCATTGGCTTACAGAAAATACAGCTTTAGCCTGATTAAAAACTAGTTTTATTTCTCTCCATAATCTCCCTGTATATTGAGGCACTTGTCTCATTGTTTCACAAACCCCCCACAAGCAGCAAGATAAAATTCTTTAGGCTGCTGCCTGAACTAGGCAGTAACTTCAAATCAGAACTCGTATTTGTTTTATTTCTATATCCATTTGTAACTTAACCTACTGACTTCCTCTTGTAAATAACTGCAGCATTTGCTAAATCTTTTTATGTAGACTAGTTACCCTCAAATGAGTCTTGTCTATTCAACATTCTGTTGGCAGTTTGAACTAGAATTGTGAGTCATGGTTGGCCTTGCACAGTCGTGGCTTCATGTAACATTTAACTGGTACTGCAACTTTATTAGCATTATTGAACCAATTGCCCTCTGAGGCTGAGAAAATGTTCCCTTTGATAATTTTAATTAAAAGGGGCTTTGTTTTTTGTTTTTTTTTAAATAAATAGTTAAATTTTCTTTACTAATCATAATGTCTTGCATATTACAAATATAATAATAATATAATTAAACAGTGGGCTGGATAGAAGTACAATGTGGGCCGTATTTTGCCGACCCCTGCTCTAACCTATGCTCATAGGACATGCTTGATAGCGACAGTTTCCATATACACGGTAACCCAAAGTCCCTGGTTCGAGTTCAGGCCCTGGAATTTTCTTTACTATTTTTCACTATTTATTTATTAATATCCAGAGGTATGGCATAAAAAAACCTTCCTAGGCCTATTTTCCAGTTATTGTTTTTTGTTTTGTTTTTTTATTTTGGCTGAAAAATGCATGCGGAGGGAAAGGCCAGTTATAGCATTAATCTGATATTTTTTTTTCCCCCTTGATAGTAGCGAAAAAGATGTCTGTGTTTGACCGGTTGGGTGAATCAAAAGTAAGCAGCACAACTGGTAATGGATCAGAAGGACCAAAGATTACTATCACTAGTTTTGGAAGAAGTGTTGTAGATTCTTCTACAAATTCTAAAGTAAGAAGTAGATTTATATAAAATATATAAATAAATTTTGTTTATTGAAATTATACCTTTTTATATAGGTTATTTTGTAAAGCACTATATTAGACAATAAATTATTATTGTGAAGGCTGTAAGAGAAGAAGAAATCACTTCAGCTGTTGCATTTATGGTTTTGATGTTGAATATTCTTCAAGATTTGGAATTTTGGTCCTCTGTGGGATCACATCTAGTTACAATGATCAGGATAATTTTTCATTACTCATCAACATTATTGGAGTTTTAGGGGATTTGTTATCCCATTTCTCTAAAGAATAGAAATAAACATAGAATTGTGTAACTAAAAACTGTCTCTGTTAAGTTTAATTTTCAACTCCTGAATGTAGTTGGACCTGATCATTTTATTTACATGTACTGAAAGTAAATCCTTGAGGATGCTATAAGATAAAGGTCTAGCAATTATCAATGAATTGAATTACTCAATCAAAATTGAAGGCTTGAAATTTAATTTGACAGCTAATGTTTCGCTAGAATAAGGAATTAATGAGTTCTGAGACTAATGGGAAAATCTGCTGAATACTCAAGGATCTCTCATTTTCAGTATTAGAGAGACATCATTAATTAATTGTGGTAACATGAGAGCTTAAATATAATGATTGGAAATAGTTGCCTCTTGTTGTATATTTGCATTTTATAACTCGCATTCCTCATGTTATATACTACATCTAATTTCTGTCAGGGACAATTAAGTAAAATGTTTTTCATTGTCATTCGTGACAAATAACGGTTGGGTGTTTCCATAAAGTCCAAATATTCAAGAGCGAATGCGAAAGTCCTGTCTAAAAATACAGATCATTTTTCTGTGTGAGACAGGATTCCAAGGTCGGGCTCTGCCTGGCTGAGTGGAATCAAAATGCTGGAAGGAATTTAAGAAATAATTAATTAAAAATAGTAACTCCTTTTGATTAAAGAAAAATAAAATAAATCTTCAAAACAATTGATAAATGAAAGTCACCCAATGTGGAGAAATACAATTTAGGAAGTGGACGGAAACACAGATGAATCGAAGGTCTTGTGGAGAGTATTATATAGTTCTGGATGAAGCAGACGAAACACAGGTGAAAAGAAGAAAAACAGGAAGGTCTTGGTGAAGGTCTTGGGGGAATTGTTACAAGAAAAACACAGGAAGAAGCACAATAACAGAAGAAGAGCTATGATAAATTTCTGATGATCAGGAACGTTGATAACAATTTTAATAGGAATTGAAACAATAAAAAACGTTTTCAGGATAATTTATCCCATCATCAGTTTATAAAAACTTTTTGAATGAAATTTCCATTAAAACATAATGAAATCATAATAATGAAAACAATAAATTCAAAAGGAGTTACTATTTTTAATTAATTATTCACTCTTACAACTCCTACTCTTATATAAATCTTTGGCTGTCTGATGTGTGATAAAACTTTTTCTAACAATAAGGGCACCTAAATACCGGTATATATCAAATGAAGAATGAAGTTAATGCAAGTGTTGAATCAGGATAAGAAAGAATTAGTAAAATTTGGATAATCAAACAGTTTTTTTAATGGAAATTGTAGTTACAGTATTAGGTTCTAAAATGTAGTTACAGTTTCTAATAATCACCATAAGCACAAACACTCAGAATCACCCGATTGGAAACGGCTTCAACCATTGCATGTGACCGGTTAGATTTTGAAGAATTACCCTTAGCATGTTTGTCGTCAATAAGCAATCTTTCTGTTAATTATATTAATAATGACATGACAGATTTTCACTGATTATTATTTGAGATGAGAACAAAAAATAATTCATGTGTTCTTTTTTATGCCATGTCTGATTTAGCTGTTTGTCTTGATCTTCTCAATACACATCCAGAATTTTATATCTCATTTTTTTGTGGTTAAAGGTTTTTCCTTTCCTTATAGGCAAATCTATATCTCACTTCCTTATATTTTGTTTAATGAATCTGTTGACAAAATCTGTTTGAATTTAGGCTTTGTTATATCATTTTTATATTTAGTTTAAGTTTCTTAATGAACAGTTCAGAAATAATTTTTGGAAAAATTATATTTATTAATTTTATTTATTTATATTCAGGTACAAAATTCGTCAGTTTTTGATCGTTTAGGACCAGGTAAATCCCAAGTCACTTCAACATCACCAGATGATGATGAAAATATTTTAAAAGATTCATCGTTACCGTATTGTGGAGTATTAAAATCTGGTCAGAATCAATTAATTAAAGTGACTTCTAAACAAGGTAATATATAGTGAAACAAATAGAGATGACTGAATGAGCATACATTAAGAAGAATCACCCAAAAAGAAGAATCTCTAATCCACAAGGAGAAATGAAATACTGGATACGTATCTCGGCCACCAAGTAAAAAGAAATGAAAGGCGAGAGACAAAAGTAAAAAAGAAATGAAAGCCTTAATGTTAAGAGAATATCTACCATTGACATGGTTGTCAATTCAAGAAATCAGACAGCTTTGAGAGTATAGAAATCTATAAAAGGGGTTCTAAAAAGTTATTAAATATGGACAAAGGGCTGATCTCAAACTCTGTTCTCTTTGATTTATTGAATTGATTCTGTGTCTTCTGTTTCTTTATTTTCTTTTTGTTTTTTATTATTTTTTACCATTATTGTTTTTTTGTCATTTATTAATTTTATTTTTTGTTTTCATGTATTATACTTTTAGTTTAATTTTTATTGATTTTTATTTTACATTCAGGATGTAAGAGCATGTCCTCTGTTCCCGATGTGGCTCCTATAACTGGACTCTACTGTAACTTCTCCTTTCTTTATTATTTAACCTTTTGACAAGATATCTCCCTGCCTCCTTTACTTCCCCTCCTCCTATTGACAAGATATCGTCTCTTATTTTATTGGCCCATTGTTTTAACCATGTCCAATAGTCATTAATATCTCTTCCACTTAACCAATGGGAGATATTCTTGGCAATTTGCCCCCTCCTTGCTCCATTCTTTAGCATTAAGGCTTTCATTTCTGCTTTTACGAGGGGAGATCAAAAAGTAAGTTGCACTTCCAAGGTATGGCCATTTATTACACCACCTATACAAAAGCAACATGGCTATAACAGCATACAATGTAGGTTCACTTTTCCTCAAGAGGCCCTAAACATTTATCCGAACGATCAACCAACTTTTTGATTCCGGATGCACAGAAATCTCCTCCAGCATTTTGTAACCACACGGTGACAGCCGCTTTCACCTCCTCATCGTTTCAAAATCATTGTCCACCGAGTTCAGTTTTGAGCTTACCGAAAAGATGAAAGTCGCATGATGCTAAGTCGGGACTGTATGGAGGATGTTGTCAAACCTCCCACTTGAATCGCTGCAGCAGTTCGCACGTTTGGCGGGCCTTGTGAGGTGTTGCGTTATCGTGCAACAAAATCACACCGGCGCTCAATTTCCATATACAGCAGTGATTTCACGATGAATGTCCGTGCAATTCACCCGTTTGGCCCATAGAAATTGGATTGTTGCTTGCACCTCAAGTTTGGAGTGGACATCCAGTTGACGCGCCATTGCTTTTAGCCCGCTAGTTACACAAAACACGACGGGAAACCACAGCAACCGTCCTATCCAACGTCTGCGCAGTTAATGTCCCTTTCTCCGCTTTGCCCAAGATTGCAACACACAGGGCGCTCCTGCGGCGAGTTAGTGCAATTTACTTTTTGATCTCCTCTCGTACTTTATACTCTCACGGCTGAAGATGGCTACTTGGTAACTGAAATAATATCTGGTATTTCATTTCCCCTTGTGGATTAGAGGGTTCCACATTTTTGTTTTTTATTTTTTTTTTAATTAAAATTTATGATGAATTTGTGTTTCATTACTTTACAGGCAACATGTTGTTTTGAATTAACTTGCTAACAATATTTCCTTATGTTTTTAGGCATTAGAACAGCTGAAGCAACTTCAACAAGTCGTAATTTAGCTCAAGATAAAATTGATAAAAAAGTCAGCGTTTTAAGTAGATTAGGTCCCAACACGATTCAAACAACCCAGATGAAAGCTGTTAATAAAGTATTAAAAATGAGTACTGCTCCTAGAATTGCAATACAAAAAACACTTTCAACATCTTCCACTTCAGATGGGATATTAGGTAAGAAAGGTAATAGCTTATATAAATAAGTAGTACATATTATATTTTGATTTGTAAAATTTCATCATGTTGTATAGTATATTCAGTGCAATACTTTCTTTCCTCATATTAATGTTTTTTTGGGGTTTTTCTTACCAACTTCTAAAGATTGCTGATTAGTTCTCGTGTGGAACATAATGCAGCTGCAGTTCTCATTGTGAATGGCATACAATTTTAAACATTTATTACGTCCTTCCTTCCTTCCTTCCATCCAACCAAAAATCTGAAGAGAAGAGTTAGCCATCCAGATTGATCCGTCATAAATTAGTTAGCCAACTGTGATATCGTCATTACACAGTCAAAATTCGAGAAAAAGACTGTTAGTCCAGTGAGAAATTCACGCTAACTCTTCTCACCGATTAGCTTTTTTGACCTCAACCCTTGTGTCCATATCTGCTATAGCTGATGGAAACCATAAAAATTGACGAAGTTAGTGTTTGTCTATTTCTATACTCACCATCCAAAACATTATGATGCCCTGTTGCACATGTTCAAAACAACCTTCATCTAATGAGGCATGAATTTTGAGGTCCTATGGTGTTGTCAAAATATATGCATGGATCACATGCCTTTTTTTTTTATTTTCTCCCTGACTCACACTATAAATGATGGATTCATGTTAGGGGAATTTGGAGACTGGGTAACAACTGTAAATCTTCTGTCATGTTCTCTGAACCATTCAAAGACATTGTGGAAAAATAGCCCTCTGTTCTGTTACTTGAAGTCAAGCATCCACAGTCACAAGGGATATAATTTTTTCTATTTATTACTTGTGTCTTATTGCTAGAAGGCATTTTCAATAACATAGTACCCATCAGTGTGGTCAGCATCATGATCCAGTATTCATGAGTGTTGTAAAACACTAACACCATCACCATTATTGAAATTGTGAGAGATTTGTTCCACCGAAGAATGAAACAGCCTGTCTTCCTCTTATTAGATCTGTGAATTGAACCAATCTATGCTTTGCTGACAGCCTTTATTGGTTATGCCAGCTCATTGTCAGCTCTTATATTATGATGATCACTATGTGTATAGCTGATTTTTCTGCATTGTTTGGGGGTAGTCATATAATGTTTTAATTGCTCAATATGTGGTGTACATTCCTTCCAGGAAATATTTTGTCCTTAGTTTCCATTTATACATTTTGTGCGCTTTTATGCATTTATAGTCCCTGGTATGAAAGAAAAGGAAAAGATTACATGCTGTGTGTGCTTACTCAGAGTTGAGTTTGAATCATGGCCTCCACCTCGCCCATTTATTCAAAGAAAACTATAAATTATGTAGCTAGATCCATAATATACAGACTGAGGCAAAAAGATGTTAACACTCTACACCAGCAAACCTCGCAACTTGGACGGCCTGAAACACCGTATCACATCATCGCTGGAATTCTCCCCAAATGGCCCACAGGGAGAATGCACTTACAAGCAACAATGGACATAATCTCTAAGTGCATTGAGAGGGATGGGTGCCAAATTGAAACCCTGTAACCAAATCCCTGCCTTGTAATTTAAAGTGATTAAAATGCCCATTTAATGTTAACATCTTTTTTGCCTCACACTGTATAATAAAGGTGAAAGGCAACCGGAGTTTGTATTCGAGCTGTGCCAGAATCGTTTCAGTTATAGCTGCAGTTCCAGTTAAGGAAATGGCAGGAATGAGTAATGCTCCGTTTCCTGCCTGTGTCTGATCGGTTGAACAAGTCTTAATCATTTACGTAAGTGGCAGTTTCCTTTTTCTTTCGTGCCAGGCACTATACTAATTTGACTTGTGTGTTGTATTAGACTCGTTCTAATCTACAGAAAAACATCAAAAGCAATTTTTTTTTGTGATTTGATGGTTTTAGTCTTCCTTTTAAACTGATGAAGATTACATGGCACACAGAGCAAATGCTTTAATGATGACTTGATATTTGGTTGAGAAAATTTTCGAGTAACATTATATTCATTCTGTAATTTATATATATATATTTTTTTTGTAGCCACTGGAATGAAAGCAAAGAAGTTAAGTGTTCTTAGTCGACTGGGACAGAGGAAAAATAGCGATATTTTAGAGAAAAAAATAACAACGGCACCTCTTCAAAGGATTATAAAGAAAAAATCCTTTGGTGATGGTAGTTTAGCTTCATCAGAGAAGACTACAGTGCTCTTACGCAAAGCGATCCTTGGTGGAAATGTCATTAAAAAAGTGAGAATCGTCAAGAAACCAAAAATAATTTGTAAAACTATGAACGAATCCTTGGATGATGATGATATTTAAAAGATGATGCATTGGGTCTATTCCCATTAGCTTTTCTTCTTATTTAAGTTTTGAATCGTATTCCAAAGTGGTCACTTTGGATTCTTCCTTCCTTTCTTCTAAACATGGACTTTTTTTTACCCAGTTCTGTTACACGGAGACACAGTTTTCATTTCCATCAGAATTATATCTTTACACTGTTCATTTTTTTTAAATAACTTTATAGGTTTTTCAAGTTAATGAACTAGCTGGTTGCATTCTAAACGAATATTTTATACCTATGTTTGAAATAAGCAATCTGAATGGCATTGGATAAGTCAATCCTCTACCACATTTATTTTTTTCTTGTTAATTGCTTTGTTCAATTTTATACCTTGTTAAAAGAATTCCCTTTGTATCCAATATTAGAATTATTATAAAGCAAATAACAACGCATGAATGAGTCATTTTGAAAATTAGATTCAATGAATAAAACCTCCAAGTTCATTTCAAAATTTTATTTTATTTATGTATTTAATTCAAAACACAGATGTTTAATTGACATAGAGGTAGTGTGGTTTGAATTACAAAGTTGTAAAGCTCAAAGGATGAACTGAATGGATAAATTCTTAGTTCTGAACAATTCTTTGCATCTCTTGTAATATTGCATTTAATGACATTTTTGTAAGAACTTTCTTGTTACTGTGTATGAATAAAATATCCCTTGTTTCAAGAATTAGAATAGTCAAGTTTAATGAGCTTTGCCCATTTTATGAAACTTAAAATACATGCTTGCTCTGTATCCAGTCTGAATAGTCTCTTGTCCATGAATGAAGATTCCACAACCTGGATTCAAATTGGGGACCATAATTGTCCAGTTCTAGCTTCTACCAAATGGGCCACCAAGGACGGTACAGCAACGCTGTCTCCAAGTGTCCTAAAAACTAGAAAATGAAGGCACAGTGATAAGGCAGCACCCAGCTCGTCGATCGGGAATCCTCCTTTTCAATCCATCAGAAAGCTGATAAAAATTCTCAAGTACTCGTCAGGTAATAAATAAAAACTGGACCTAAAGCTCCAACGTATAAGGTAATGATTATTATATAAGAGGAGTGTTTTGTAATTTTTTAATTAAATAGGTGAATCTCTCTCTCTCTTTTTTTTTTTTTTTAATGACAATAAAAAAAGTCACCTATGAAGTCCAATAAAACTGAATGAAACTCGAAGAATTGAGGGAATCGATGCACTTGAAAAATAGGATGAACTTGAATAGACGAAATCACAGAGTTGTAGGAGGAACGAAGATCACAGGGACAGTGGAGAGTCGATACAGTGATACATTTATTTTAATCTACATTATTCAAACGATTTTCTAGATGCTCCTGTCCATTGTCCTGTCATCTTTCTTATCAACTTTCTGTGTATGTCAAAGAAAGTTAGAATGTGCCTGTTCCTGGTCTTTGGCAGGCACATATATGATAAAGATATTAATGAAAAAAATGGAAGGAAAAATTCCATAACGTGGATTTGAACCAGATACCACGACTATCGTGCATATTGTCTCTACCAACTGGCTATCATAGACACGGGTCACCAATCCTGTCTACAAGGTAATCAAGATAAAAGTTCAAACATGGTAAGATTGTCATTCTGATTTGAGTGGACGTGAATATGTTGATCCTCGTGTTCATCCAAAAGTCTGTGCCTGAACCACATTTGCGAGTGAATAGCCCTTTTTCTTCCTATAGTTTCTAACAGCCATGCAATGCAGCCATCTCCCATCCAACTTTAGCCAACCTGCCTATTATGTGATCCCGCTTGAACTTCGTTAGCTGGACAAATAGTGAATGGCAGTGACAAACAGGTGTGTTCCACGATCTTTAATAGTGCTGAACATCCTAACAAAGACGTGATGCTGGTGTTTGGTTTCATAATGCCTTGGCAGGCTCTTTTGTACACCTGAAACAAGGACATGTGATACCCCCTGCTCTGAAAATGAGTTTTTTCACAATCTTGAAAAATAATTCATGTGCTAATGATCCTATTTACGTTTATGTCTATGTAAAATAGTAATATGAACTAAATGATTTATTTAAACTTTTTCATTTTAAAAGTTTTTCATCCTAATTATTTTGTGTGGAATATACAGGGTGTCCCAAATGGTATTTTACAAACTTTACGTGCTAATCTGTCAGACCATGATGGACAAGTTTTACGTAATAAGTTGTGTTTGATAATGTGTCCAGCCACCTCTAGATCATTTCAGGTGAGGATGTTCCAGGAGCAGGATTCATCGGTTCAGTAAAGAAGAATTGGTTGATATACACGTTTATGGGGTCGTGGATGGAAATGGACAAGCAGCAAGACGCATGTATTGAGAGCACTTCAGGGGCGTAACTAGGGGAGATGGTTTGGACGGCATCTGCCAAGTCATCCATTGTTTGGACAATTGCACCGCAGATTAAGTGATCCATGCATTGCAGCGAATGGACGGATTCTGAACGTTTTTTGTAACCATGATTCTTAAGTTTGTTTTTGTTAATAAAGTCATGTTACGTTTTTGCGTGTCGGTCACATTCTATAGCAGCTCACGGTTTGATTTTCGGACACAACTTCCTATGTAAAACTTGTTTATCTTGGTCTGACAGACGAGCACACAAAGTTTGCAAACGACTTTTGGGACACTGTATATTATATGGAAGCATTGTTTTTATTAAAAAACAGGAAAATTGAAAAAGGCCAGGGCACATGAAAATGCAGTTATCACATGATTTAATGGAGTTTTCAGACAGCCCAAATGAATATGCGGTTTCGACAATTGCTATCGGCTCTTTGGACAGATGTTTGCAGTAATCTAAAAGTGTACCTTGACTTACGACTATTCGCATATACACGCCATAGTTTTCATAATTGCATTGGACAGTGATCATAGTCGTCATTTCAGAATTACTCTGTTTCAGTGGGTTGAATTGACTTTGGATCAAATTAATCCAAGATTCTTATTGGAGTTGCGTTTTTGGGGTCGACAAAAATTTGACATTTCCGTATTTGGTTATTAGAAAACAAAAAGTTATTATTGAAAAGATCTCAAAAATACTCGCGGTTTTTTCCAAAATATACTTCCAATCCAATAAAGACTTATGTCACTTCTTAGTTCTCTCTGCGCTATAAAGTTGTTTTTTTTTTATTTTTTTAACACCCTTCCACTGACATCCAAAATACTGCGAACGTATTCATTCAGAAATGGAAAATCGGACTGGCTTCTGTTGGATGTTTTCTTCATTTGGCATCTTGCAGAGGACGTGTCATTGTGAAATCTGCCAATTCTTTTGCAGCAAAGGGCAAGAGATAAAAAAGCGTGTCAAAAGAACCCTTAAGTAAAGACCACCAACAAAAGTAACATAGCTCACAACCTATATAAGGCAAACAAGTTTATTCATTTTCTTGTGAAGCACATGTTTGGTACCATGATATTTGATGATATTTCTCATCAGTGAATCATGATAAAATAAATTATAACATAAATTAATACTTTTTTTTATAAGACCACTGTTAATATTTGGCATTTTTGTGACAATTTTTGTCCCATCTATGTTGCATTTGAGTTATTAATGTGTAGAGCCACCTTTTCGTGAGATTGTCTCAAACACTCGATTGGCATGGTCAATCGGCACTTGGTACGTATTCTCCATGACAGGAAAGGAATCAGAGTTAGTGGAGGAAGCCAAAAGGTATCGACTGGATATCATAGATATTACCTCCTAGATAGAGTGTACAGCAGCACAATAAGGGAATCTTTAGGTGTTGAGCCGCTATTTCTCCGCATTTAGAGATCTCAGTTGCGCTGGTATGGCCACGTGATACGGATGCCGCAAACTAGTCTTCCTAGGCAGTTGTTATTTTCCAAGCCGGCAGGTAAGAGACCAAGGGGTCGGCCTAGAACCAGGTGGCTAGACTTCATTGAGAATCTGGGTTCGAGTCGCTTGGATATTACCAGGGAGGACATGCGCCTGATGGCGGAAGATCACGATCGCTGGAGATCCTCCATAGGGCTGCTGCCCCCGCGACCCTAACGGATAAGCGGGTTTGAAAAGTAAGTAAGTAAGAATTACTTTTGCATGTTATAATTACAATATCCACGTGATCAGTCCGAGGGGCCCTGTGTCCTCGGTCGTAGGAGTGAGCCCGGGAACCTTAAAGACGGCCCTGCACGTGATTGCTATAATTTTCTCGTAAATATTGCTAATTTCTCAGGTAGTCTAGTCATGTAGCTCCGCAGAGATATTTGATTTAGTTAGAATGTGAGCTACGTTACTTTTGTTGGTGATCTTATACTTTCTTGACAGACTGTAAGTGTAATGAGAACTAAGAGAAAATTGCAACCTCAAATAATAACAAAAGGAAACAAAACAATACATTAATTAAAATTATAAAAAGATTTTCTTCTTTGAAATTAAGTACATACAAACCTAACAAATAAATACAAATTAAGTACCTTTTGGCTGTGGATAACTGACTTCAAGGAAGAGATACAGAGGGGCTACTTTTCCGCGAAGTGATTTATTAGGCATGGATGGACATTTCTTTTTGAAAGAAGATTGCCTTGGACATTTCATTTTATTTCAATTCCTGTTCATGTTGAAAGAAGATTGCCTTGCAGTGGAAATGTACATACATCCATACCAAATAAACTTCTTTGTGGAAAAGCGGCTCTTCTATTTCTTGAGAACATACAAACCTGCTTACAATACATAGTTAGCATGGTCATCTGTAGGCACAGCCAGCTAGAAAGCGACAATAAGAAAACAGACTGAACCCAGCTTCTCTGCCCCATTTTTAATTTTATAGCTCCATTCGAATTAATTTGTTGTTTTTTGTTTTCTTATTTGACACTCAGCCATTTGTCCTCTTTTTCCGTTAGAACACGAACAACTTTGCCATTCTTTCTGTCAAGTTTTCTGTCTCGCAATACAAAATCCTCAACTCATTGCGAGTTTGCTCCAGTTTGGGTATTAATAAAGGTCTAAAAATTATGCCCAAAGGATTTTAATTAGATGACTGTCCGGAAATATTAGGCATTTCATACAATGTCAAAGTTTCTCTTTATGAAGGACTATCTAATCATTGATAATGGCAGGAATGGATGTGAGGGGGTGGGGGTACTGATGATTATGCATTGTTATTGCAATTATGCAGTTTAAATTTATCGGACTTTGGCACTATTCAGTTTGGTCAAGAACGGACGAAGATAGGTGATCATTCTTGGTTTGGTACTTTTAAGTGATCATTAAAAACTTTCAGCGACCCTACTTCACTGATTAAATAATTCTTTCTCACAGTTGTAATTCTTTTTATTCTGTTGCAAGTGGGTTTTGAGTCCATTTTAGGAGGTGTTGGTCCATTCAACTATTGGTCTCGCTTTTCAATGGTCTCGTTTCGATAGGATCCAGCGATAGATGGCGACTCGTGTTCGCTCCGCAGTTAAATTGAAAGCGAACCAGGAAGGAGGGAAGGAGGCCAACACCACCTCGAGAGTGTCATGAAGATTTTCCTTAGAAAAGATTGGAATGCGGGGTAAGGAAGCATAGGTTTAAGTTTCAATTTTTGTCCTTAGAATGGGAAGAATTTGCGTAATGCAGTAATCTATTAAGAACAAACAGCCTTAATCTCAATGCTCTCAACCAACTTATTTGTCTTTGGACCGAATTTCTCAGTTCGAAATTTTTTTGTATAAATATAATTAATTCGAATACAATTACATGACATAACTGAAAAAGGTTAATAGAGGAAAATAGAAAAATAGATTTTTAATAATTCGGATCACATTGAAAGATGTGCGGCTCTCTCTATATACAGGGTGAGGCAAAAAGATGTTTATATAGGAGACCTAATTATTTTTTTTTATTTTTCCCAGCTTTTTTTCCCCAAATGCCCACAGGGCCTTACAAACAACAATGGACAGACTCTACAAGTGCATTAAGAGGGTGGGTGTCAAATTGAAACCCTGTAACCAAATCCCTGCCTTGTAATTCAAAGTGATTAAAACACCCATTTAATGTTAACATCTTTTTGCCTCACCCTGTATATCCGTACAATTAATATTCGAATTTATAAGCGATATCCAAAAAATTTGTACAATTTAGAGCTGATTGGACTCTTCAACGAAAACGCAGGGGGGGGGGGCATTATTTTAAAGAAATAATAGAAATTCTAAGGAAAAAATCCATTAGCGCCTTTCTTCCACGTAACCGAGTTTAAAATTAAATTTGAGAAGTCATAGGGAGCATATTAATTTAGAACAAGTAAACATCTAAAATTAATATCTACCCATTCCTAACTGATACTTGAGAAATCTATCCATGACCACTCAATGGTTTAAGAAAAAAGTGATGAACTAATTGAAGCAATTTCAAAATTGCTAAGTATTTAGAGAGATCATTACAGGTACAGGTGAGGCAGTAAGGATCTCGTCCTCAGCTAGACTCGAGCAGAGGATCTTGCTTTTTCGAATTTTCTTGGAATTATCTGCTTAGGAAAATTGTTAAACGCCATTTCTCAAAATTAATTTTAAACGGAGGGACAAAAAAAAAAAAAAAGAAAAAAGAAAAGAATTATCTTCGAATCTGCAATCCGAAGCATTGAATCATGAAAATGTTTTTAGATGTAACAAACAAATAAATATTTTATACAGTACATAAAAATTTTATTTGTTTATCGATGGACGAGTCTACAAAATCATGTACATCGGTAATACTGAATAAGGGCTTAGAATAACTGCAATATTAAATATAAAGCACGGGTATCGAATCTCTCGATATGTCGAGTAAACACAACGTCTAGGCTCCTTACTCACAATCGAATGTGGGATCACAAACGCGCCACGTGCAAGCTTTTCGTAGTCTCTAAAATCACAAAACGAGTGTATTTTGTATGACGAAAAAAATTAAAATTATTGCATCATCCGTATTTTTTTTTTTTTTTTTTTGGTTGGGAACATTATTATTAAGCAAGGAAGAAAGGATTCTGTAGAAATAAATTAAGCAATTCAAAGCGCACAGAAATTCGACAAGCGCAAATATAATAAATGAGACCAGGGATGGACGAAGGTAGAGACTTCATCCATCCCTGATGAGACTTCAAAAAGCATCAAAAGATTTAAATGGACATTTAATTGATTCTTCAATGTTTCAAAATAATAAATTATGAATTAAATGTCAGTAATAAAATATACTTATTGTAATGGCAAAGAGTTTACTCCAATAGACTAAAAACAAAACGTTATGCCACTTCATGAACTTGCACTTTATTTGTTGTTGAATTGATGAACTGATTAAGGTAGTTAAAACAGCGTAGTGTAGTGGCGCTATCTGTTACCGCACTCTCATAATATTTCTGTAATAAAGATTGAAATAAAAATTGTTGTTTAGACAACAGTGGTCAGGTGACTTTTCAGTGCCGGCGTGTGCTTAAAGCCGTGACCATCGAGAAACAAGGCCTGAGCGCGGAAACGTCATACATTGTTACATCATCCTTAGAAGGGCCGTAGCCCACGAGATAGACAGGCCCTGGCGCGGAAAAGCAACCTGATCATCTTAGTCCGAATAACACTGTAACCTTCCATCTTCGATTTTGACAATCAGCAATTTTTTGTTTGTTGGAAACAATGAAGGTTACAGCGTTATTCGCAATGACGTATATGAAAGATAGACTCCGAATCCTATTGTTAACAGCGGCAAAAAAGTGAAGCAAATTGAGCCATGATAGTTCTGGGCAGGAGTGAGCCGTGGAGTAATTAGATGTCTGGCTGATTTGTTTTTGAAGATTTTGGGCCTGAGGAATAATTAATTCAAAACCATTCCTCAAAGTTAAACTGCGTACAACTGTACAAACAAACAAGAAAAAGGATCAGGAATCATTTTCCACAAGAATAAATCAAAAATACGTAACTAAAATGAAAATACGTTACTGAAAGACAGTCGAAACGAAATTGAAACCATGATCGAAAAATTGTTTATAAAATATAATAAAATACTTCAAATACAAAGTAAACGAAAAGATAAACTTATCACTCCGTGATCGGCGTGTGAAAGAATTATGAATCAGCTACTCTTGTGTTTAGCCATGTGTTTTGCATAATCTTCACTCACTTTCGGACATGACAGTTTTGGGCATGGAACTTCCCAATTTGCTTCAAGTTACAACGATAGGATTCGGAGTCTATCTTTAATATACGTCATTGGTTATTCGGACTAAGATGATCAGGTGACTTTTCCGCGCCAGGGCAACACCACCTAGACAGAAGGCCCTCTCACAGAAACTGTATACATTGTTACATCATCATCAAACGGCCAAATTTAGGGCTTATTATTGGTAGAAATACGATTAACAATAGCCGCTTTAGCGTGATGTAACAATGCATGACGTTTCTGTGCGCTGGCCTTCTGTCTAGGTGGTGTTGGCCAGGGCCTGTCTATCTCGTGGGCTACGTAGAAGGGCTAATTTTAAGACTTCTTATTGGTAGAAATACGAATAACAATACCCTTCTAATGTGAATAACAATGTATGACGTTTCCGCGCTCAGGCCTTGTCTCTCGGTGGTCACATTCAAGCCGGCGCCAACAATGCTTAAATATGCAACAACAATGCAAAATTGTTTCCGTAAAGCTTTTTGGTGTCGTGTTGTTGCATCATGCTTTTGTAGAATGATGTCCAGCCTTAAAACATTATCATGTTAAAATGTACCAAATAGTGTGTTACGCCAAAGTATTAATTAGGCGTTTCGATAGAAACAGCAACAATCATTTGTTAAGTTGAGAAACCACATGGATATTGAAATCTAAGATTGTGAAATCGGAGTAAACTCATTAAGTAACTTGCATTTTTTAAATGAAAGTATGTTCAGGAAAAAGAAACAGGCCTGTCTCGCGAATGGGTTCAACTCCTTCATGAAAGAATTATCAGAATTCTCCTGTTTTCTACCACTGAGTGATCTTGATTCGTCATGGATAAATTAGTGAGGTATCCCGCAAGAATGAACACAAATTAATTTTTTAATTTAAAACATTAATTAACACATAGGCACATTGGTCACTTGCCCGGGACCCCACGAGCACAGGGCCCCATGCTAATCTATATATGCCATAATGCTGTAGAGACCCTAGCATACGGGTTCGCCCAATGGTCCACTATGCTGTTAAGATGGCCCTGACAATAGCGAGAATTCTACTGAAAATTAGGTATAAACAGATTTTGAATTTGCCAAATGTCATTTTTCCCATTCAAAAATAAAGAATCAATGTAATCTATAAAGGGCGAATGTCTGCGTTTTTGGCGCCGAGTTTTCGTTGAAGAGAAGTAAATTCGTTCGAAAATGCTTTTAAGCTATTAATCTATAATCAAGCACCCACCACTTATAAAGTCGACTTCTAGTCATACGGGTATATACTAGTAGTACCAATAAATTCGGAGACTGTGCTGATATCCCCAATAAGGGTTAGAGGAGAGAGGAAACTATTTGACCGTGGTACGCTGGATAAGAAAAGGGGGGGGGGGCGATTTAACCTGTTTTCTTACCCAGAGGCACATATGACGCGAGACACGGTAAAGAGAAAGCAGTTTCGCAGTGCAGGATTTTTCTAAACTGTATCAGCTTTCTAAAACGTGTCAGTGAATTGTAGTTGATCGCGTTCTTCGGAAGGGCGTGGTGCATTATGAGTTCATACCGGAAGGGACGACAGTGAACAAGTAGAGATACACTCGCCACAGTGATGCTGTCCGCCGGAAACTCCCAGAATTCTGGAAAAGCAAGGATTGGGTACTGTAACCAGATAATGCCCCCGCACATCTGTCTTTCATGATGCAAGCTGCACTGGCCAAAATGGGAACGTCAACCCTTCCACACCCTTCCCTTCTACTCACCCAATCTCGCCCCATGCGACTTTTACCTGTTCTCCCGTCTGAAAAACGAACTGTAAGGATGCCGTTTCAAGAGTGCATCGCGGCCGCCCTGAAGACCATCTCCAAAGGCTTCTAGTATGTTTTCAGGAAGTGTACTCGCGTCGGCAGAAGTGGACAGTTGCAGAAGGGGAGTACTTTGAAGGTGGTTTGTGTAACACGTGATAACAATACATACAAATTCGTCAGAAAGGCCTGTCTCCGAACTTATTGATACTACAAGTAAGCTGCACCATTAGAAAGGGAAAAACCCAATGCTGTTACGTTTTAAATCATTTTCTGATATCTGTCCAAATATGCTCACCAGAAATTTTTAAAATGGCTTTCCAACGTGTACTGTCCAAATTACTGTGTGTGGAGTAGAGAGGACCTGCGAAACATGGTTATAAACATTGAAAATAATGTGAATGTTATCAGAAAGCAACACTTCGACCTTTAATCGTATATTTCAAACGGACTTGAAATTTTATATGAAATTTTTATCTGGATCAGAATATTTTGTCTCCGGCTGAAATTAGAAATAAACGTGGATCTTGGTTCCTTGAAGTCGATCACCGAAGACTGTTTAGATCATAATTACCTTGTTAATGTTCGAGAATAAATGGACAAATGAGATTTCATTTTTACTTTCTTGTAATAATCTTCGGGATGTGTGTAAACACGATAACTCAAAAGCGCAATGAGCTGGTGGATGATATTTGGTATGTGGTCTTTACACCAAAATTAATGATCTGTATCAAGTTTAGGACCAAATCTGTCAACCAGAAACGGTACTTACCTAAACACACACACACACACACACACACACACTATTTGCTTCATATAAAGAGGAATTTAAATACTTGCAAACAAGTTAAATTTTGTATAAACCTTTAAAATGAAGAAAGACAATCAGATATCAAATTTCATACCAATCGCACAAGAGAAAGGCGTATTTTACGTGAACACCTACTCAATTTCTATATACAGGGTGTTTCGGGAGGAAAGGCAATATTTCGTGTGAATATAGAATGAGTTATTGTAAGTGCAAAAAGTTTATATAAACATATAGTCTTTTATTAATGGTTTCTGGGATCAAAAAGTAAGTTACACTCTGAAACAGTAAAAAGAGATGTAAGCTAAGATCTCAGAGGAAACGTGCACCATTATATTTCACTTTTCTACAAAATCACCCAACACTTGTCTGAACGTGAAATTAACTTTTCCATGCCGCTGCGGTAAAAATCCGCTCCAGTGTTTCTTAACCATGTCGCTAAGCGTTCTGGCGATTCTTTAATTCTGATTCGTCGATTGTTCAGAATCATCTGATTAACGCGGGCAATGTGCTCGGGAGTGGTGGACGTGGATGGTCTTCCTGCGCGGTATTCGTCCATCAAATCTGAGCGCCCGTTTTCGAACTGCTGGCACCACTTCACAGTTGCAGAACGGGAAATCACATTATCCCCGTAGACACTGCAAATTTCCTTATCAATTTCAGTGCAATTTAAGCCTTTCGCCCACAAAAAACGATTGTTCCGCGAATCTCGTTCCAACTAGGTAAAACCAGACAACAATACTCTTGCATAGCAGTAAACGCATCAACACGTGGGATCATGCCACGTTGCAATTATAGACATACAGGCAACATCCTTAATAACGGCAAATGATGTCGGCGCTCTTCGAGCACAGATGGTGCTCAGTGTAACTTCTTTTTCATTCATCCTCGTAGTTATTTGAAATGAATATTCTGAAGTTTCTAATATGGTTTTTGTTTCACTGCATTAACATTCTAATAACTTTATCGTAACAAATTTTCAAATATTCCGCCACGTATTGCAATGCATTTTTCAATGCATCTTCAGGTTCTCTTATTTGGTCCCCAGCATTTGTTATACATGCAGTAAGTAGTGACTGTAGTTTTATAAACCTTACACTTTAACCAACCCTACAAGCAGAAATCCAAGGAAGTTAGATCGGAAATACAGCTATTTTAAACCCTTGTCGCTTGGTGGCCAAAATGATTAGAAAAAACGCTAGTGTTTTCGTACAGGTATCATGCTAAGAGGAGTTGCTCCGTCGTGCTGAAAATACATTCTTATTCATGTAGCCAAAAGAATACTTTCTAGTTGTTCCGGAAGCGTATTTTGTAAAAATTCCAGGTAACTCTGCCCCATCATACGATTTTCGCGTTTTCTAAAATAACGGAACCTCTCGGACCTTATTTCAACAGTTTTTGCTCTACCGTGCACAGTTTGAATACGAGAAAGCCCGAGTACGCGGGTTCGATCCCGGCCGAGGACGACGAGGATTTTTCAGGGGGAAATCCTGAGATCACGCACTTCCTTCGGAAGGGAAGTAAAGCTGTTGGTCCCGTGTAGACGTTTGCCGGCTGCACGTTAAAGAACCCTTGTGAGGCAAAATTTGCGGCCCCTATAACGCCGTCCTGAAATGACCATGGCAGTTGAAAAGGACGTTAATACCAAACAAACCAAACTAAACCTATACGAGAAAGCCTAGGGGAGAACACTTCCGATATTATTTTTTCTTTTTTGTTTGTTTTTATTCATGGTTTATTACCTCGCTTCGTTATGATAAACTGATATACAATATAGGGTTTGAAAATCTTTAACTTGTGTTTTATCTTCTGGTTTGTTTGATTTTATGAGTTTTAGAGGAGTTAACAGTTTCATATTTAAATTCTCCAGAAACTTTTTATGTTCGGTTTGGTTATGATAGCTTGTGCATTCTCAACTGGTTAGTGCCGAGTTTAAACTGGAGGGCTGCTGGGTGCTGTTTATATGGAAAAGTCTCGCTTTTAAACGAGTATCTCTCCCTTTGGTAGGCTCTTTATTAATTCATCGTATCAAGATGAATTTTTTTTTTTAAATCGAAACTATTTAAGATATTCGAGATATTCTGGGTAAAAAATGCGAAGTCTTTGATGGATGAACATTTGGACAGTGTGTGTGTGGGGAATGGAATTTCTGCAGCCTCCTCCTCCCGACGCCGTATTTGTGGAAGGCAGCGACCGACGTTTTGTTAAAATTTCTACAAAAATCCCAGCAACTGTACAGAAAACAGGGTAAAAGAGGAGGAGGGAGTGGGGTGGGTGGGTGGGTAGATAGAAAAGCCCGAGAGAAGGGATGACGGTGGGGGGAGTGGGGAAGGTGTACGCTCCCGATCACCCCCTCCTCGTAATCCCCCCGCTGCGAGGATTAAGCTCCCCTTCGAACGGAGGAGAAGATGGAGGAGGAGGAAGAAGGGGAATTGGAGGAAGGAGGGAGGCAGCCTGGAATAGCGAGGAGCAGAGTTTTAGGGGGGGGGGGGCAGAGGGAAAGGAGGGGGGGGTGTTCACTTATTACTCCCTCGCAACCTCTCCTTTCACACTTGCAACGGAGCGTGAATCGAGTGCCATACTGAAAATGTGATTTTTCAAACAACTGCAACAACTGGCTTCCACTTCTTACAAAATATCGAACCGGCAACGTCTTGGTGGCAACGGTCTCCTCTCCGCTTTTGCCTAGCCTCGCTGTCTTTCATCTTATTGTTTACGAGAATAGAATGCCTTCCAATCGGTGTCTCTCTTAAGGTTGTTTCCAAGTAGAACTTTCCAAAGACAATCTTAATTTATAGACTCTTAAAATCGGATGAATACAGCAACAACAATACTCTTTCGTCTGATTACTACTATACAGGGTGTAACAATAATAGTGAACTGGCTATAAGTACTTTCTATATGTCCTATTCGTTATTGAGTTATAGGTATCTACTGCGTGTTTACTTAGTTCCCTAGCATAACAATCCTATCTTTTCAGTCAGCTTAAAAGAATAACAATTTAAACAAAGTTTGTAGAAAACAATCCATATAAACTTAGCAAAAGCTCAAAATAACCTCCACCTATCTCTATTGAAGATTTTCAATATCATCAACAGAAGTGAAATAAACACCAGATTTTACATTTCCCCAAACAAAAAAATAGGTTTAGGATCGGGCGATATAGCAGGCCATGCTATATGTCCTGCACGTCATGTAATTATAAATCTTCAAGCCATTATTTTCGGACAGGATGTTCCTAAAGTCCGGTCTCCTAGAGAACATTGAAATGTTGCAAATGTACAACGAGCTTTCCATGCAAATTTTAGCTCTATCATAGCCTTTGTTTTAGGTAGAAATCTTGGAATAATTAAACAAGTGAACTAATTTTCTGCGTTGTTCAGGTAAACAAAATGCAATGTACAACGAGCTTTCCATGCAAAAGGCGCATCACTTTGAACATTTGTTGCCGTAATGTTGTTCCAACCTGAAACAAAGACTATAATGTCGTTCTATCATATTTATTCACATCTGCAACATTATGAGACCAGACCAGGGCGTTCTTGGGATGCCCGGTATTCTTTAAAATAAACTTATTTCCTTATTTTTGTTTGTAGTACGTAACAGCCAGACCACTATTTTTGTTATACTCTGCCATTCATTTGGTGGGAACCATTTATTTGTGATTAGATTCCTTTAACTGTACTAAACGTTCACGACGATCAAGTTTTGCACTGTGCCTACGTTTGATCTCATTCTTATGTTATACTAGAGAGTCATAGATAAATATTACTTTTATTAGTAAAATTCACATCAGCTTGCTGTTCTATTTCCTCGTGATTTCTTTCTATTTTAATTTGATCAAAACACATGTGAAATCCCATGATGTGTTTGAAAATTGCCACATCCGTCGTGGACGAATTCGTTTTTGGCTTTTATGGAATATGGCCTCAGCGAAGAACAACTGCACTGCAGATGATGGTTTCAATCAGGTAGAGGCAAACAAACCGGTGATCTCTTATGGCCATATTCACCACATTCGGGTTAAAAATGTGGGTTGAGCAACCCAGAGTTAATGGTATGTGACTATCGTTATCCAATACCATGTCTCGTCCTTAACTCTAACGTTAATCTTTACTCTCAGAATCAAAACCAGGTGGTGAATATGGCCATTAGATTTTTGGAATCGCTTACAAAAATATTGTTTTAATAAATACTTAATTGAGCTCGGCGCAACACCGCCGCATGCTGCAACGACGCACAGTGGTTCAAAATTTCGAAAAGCTGGCCAAAATTCAAAAAATCAGTTTCGAATTTTCTAAAATATTCTTAGTATTTCGGAAAAGAGAACTAAATTCCTCATCGAATGTTACCAATCTCAGATTTATATTTTTTATACTTCAGTTTCCAGTTCAGTTCAAAGTTGACCTTTGTACGAAACAATCGTGACAATTCAACGTAACGGAGATTTTACGAGTCTGGTTTTGTGGGTAGATTTTTAAAACGAAGTTTGCAAATCACATTTTGCACAGTGGATTTTATTCCTGGAATTATGTGCAACAGAAAAATAATACAACCTGTGACAATAAAGTTCGGTGAATGATGGCATATTGAGAGTGGATTGCTCACTTACATGAAACAGCAGTTACTATCCTTCAAAGTAATTCCCGTCGATGGTAATGCACTTCTGGGAACGCCTGTACAAGTTCTGGAAACTCCTGGCGTAGTCGTTTTTAGGGATAACCTTCAGTTGGGTCGTAACATTACGTTGGATGTCTGGCCACTTCGGGGGGCGTCTTCTACGGTGTTCCGGCCTCCTCGGAACCGTTTAAACCACTCATAAACAAACACACTTCAAAGTAATAGCACTTTCTTTGTAAACTGTTGTCATCATTTCATGAGTCTCGTTCGTTCGCTGATCCATTTTGGGTTTCGATCGCGCGTACTACGCCTTCTCTCTTCAATGTCCTGTTTAAACACAATAAACACACTCGCAGCGCTGATTCTCTCAAATTTTGTTTATACATGTCTCGACTTGTCTGGGGCAGGATACGACGATGGTGCACTTTTAAGACGTTGGTGCACTCTTAAGACTCATTCACCGAACTTTATTGTCACAGGTTGTATTTTTTTATGTTATATATATAGTTTGTTTTTTTTTAAGTTAAATTTACAAATACTTTTGTATTGATGTTCATTGAAATAAATTTATTATTATTATTATTATTAAGTCTTTAGGATATGATATATTTCGAAAGAGTTAAAATTTTCAAGCGTTCCAGCTTATTCTAAGTTGTAATTAGTAGCACCATATCTTAGATTACACTTTTCTCTTTCGAATCGTTAAAACTTTTGCTGCTTTTATCTGCTTTTTTGGCTTTGCGATACATTTTTGTAGCGCTCCGCGCTATTAATTTCAGCATCGATCGCTTGTGAATTATAGTATACAGACAGATATTCTGTCCGAAAATCTCTTACTATGAATAGGGTCATATTAATATTATTCGTAACACATACAGTTGTGAATGTTATACAGGGTGACCCAAACTTATCCAGCATAATTGTTTAGGAACATTGTATGGTTCAAATGGAACAAAAATGTCCTATAAACATCACATCTAGTTTGGATCGTGTGTGAGATATCGAAGTTTGTCTATTTTCTTGTAGAGTTGTTAAAGAAAATAAATAAAACACTTGAGAGTGCAGATCACTTTTATTCTGCATACTGACA
Organism: Rhysida immarginata; assembly: GCA_023313115.1. Lineage (NCBI taxonomy): Eukaryota > Metazoa > Arthropoda > Chilopoda > Scolopendromorpha > Scolopendridae > Rhysida > Rhysida immarginata. Next base: position 1,556,945 of record JAHWFO010028035.1, on the reverse strand, counting down.
CAACATCACATTGAACTACAAAACAAAACTAAATGATACAAGGAATAAAAATAAGAAAGTTTATAGGCTACATCGTCGAGGAAGCCCCTCAAAATGATTGCCCCCAGCTCTAATGCACTGGTTACATCTTCGGACAACTGAGAAGGTAGCTGATCGACTTCAAGCTTGAATGGATGCAATGAGCTCATCTCTGGTGGTGGGCGGATTGCTGTAGACCACAGAAAAAAAACAACTAGATGTAAAAGACAAACGTCGATATCTCACACTCATCGAAACTACATGTAATGTTTATAGGACATTTTTTTATTCCATTTGAACCATACAATGTTCCTAAACAATTATGCTGGATAAGTTTGGGTCTCCTGTATACAGGGTCTTTATAATTAAAGTCCCATTTTGACATGGCCATTAAAAAAAAACTACCGGGCCAAAATCTATGATACTTGGTAATATTATACAAGAGGGCATGGGAAGTTCATACCCACCAAAAAAAATTAGTTCAAAAGGTAATACCCACCAGCATGGAATGGCGCTCTATGCAATATTCGTATACGAAATTAGACACGAAGACACAGGTTAACAAGTCTTTAATCGTTACTAAAATTAGTTACATGTTGAATGTGGCCTCCACCATTTACTGAAAGCAGGTTACACCGGATTACTGTGTCTAATTTTTGAGACAAACAAAAACATCCATGCCTACAGTGGCATTTGAATCCGCAACCGATAGATTTGAGAATTGCAAAGCCGGCGCTGTAAAGAGAGTGGACCTGTACACAGCCGCTCTTCAGAAAATTGGGACGTTTTTAAAGGGCTGGCAGAGAATATAACCACACGCATGCATTACACGTTGAGAGTTAATTAACAGACTTTCGCATCAATCTTTTAAGCGCAATTTCCTTTTCTCGTTTCTTTAAAATGACTCGCCTGAATATCAAATGGGGGAAAATTCTTGTGTGTTAGTTAGTCACACGTCAAACATAACTGGGAAAGGTTGCTGTTGCTATTAATTCGCGCTTGTGTGAGTAATTCGGCTATCGTTTCGACGTTGTTCTTTAGGTCTTCTGTTAAAAACATGGACAGTCGAGTTCGCTTCAGTCGAGTACACTTCAAGTGTTCGTTTGCCAGTATGATCACTTCACTGGTTTGAGATCATCGTGGAGTGGTGCCTACACATTCCTCTTTGTTTGTCTCTTAAGAGTAACTAGGTAACTACACATAGCGATTTCTCAGTTCCTTTCTGCTATGGAGCTGAAAACGTAATTTTCATAAAAAAAGAAAACTGCCTACCAGAAATTACCACGCGCTCCAAAACCTCTCGCTAATTAAGCGACTGTAAAGGAATAAACGAAAAATATCAAAATACAGGGTGACCCAAAACAACGGGGATTTTTGAAATGCGTAGCGGCAGCCTCGAGCAAGGGGCAGCACTGTGAGAAGTGACCTTGTGCAAGTAAACACTTTGCCTTTTTAGTAACTATGGGTCAGTGGAACGGGCAACAGCGTGCGTTAGCCATAAAAATGTCTTTAACCGTGTGATCTCAAGATTCGGTAACGTTCCCTGGCCCCCTAGATCGCCAGATTTGTCAGTTTGTGATTTTTTCTTATGGGGCTATCTCAAGAGTACAGTGTATACGACTCGACCAAGAACTCTGTACGAGTTAAAACAGAGAATTCAAGATGAAATTCACAGTATCCCAGCTGAGATGTTGCAGGGGTCAGTGAGGAATCTCTACAGCAGATATGGTTTGGTTTGGTTTGTTTGGTATTAACGTCCTTTTCAACTGCTATGATCGGCGTAATAGGGGCCGCAAATTTTGCCTCGCAAGGGTTCTTTAACGTGCAGCCGGCAAACGACTACAGAGGGACCAACGGCTTTACTTCCCTTCCGAAGGAAGTGCGTGATCTCAGGATTTTCCCCCTTAAAAAAATCCTCGTCGTCCTCGGCCGGGGTCGAACCCGCGTACTCGGGCATCAGAGGCGATCACGCAACCACTGAGCCACCGAGGCCGATCACAGCAGATTTCAAGAATGCATTCGTACAGGAGGACGCCATAAAAAATGATAAATTCCATTAATGTTTCGTAAATGGCAAGTATACAGGTTTCAATTACTATGAATAAAATGTTTTTCTTCCATCACTCTTGGCTTTATTGGATTGTTAAAAAATTCCCGTTTTTTTGGGTCACCCTGTATATCTCGATATTGTTGACTTAACTGTATAATAAGTACAGTGCTGGACAGAATTATAAACTCACATGAATTTTGAACCAAACTTTTCTATCCCTATTGTTAACTCTTCTTTGCCTTTTTACATGGGCTCCTTTGCCCTCTTTTCTTTTCAGTAACTTCTTACAATTTTCTATTATACAGGGATATTCAAAATGAATGATGCAAAAAGAAAACTCAGCTGTGACCAAAATACGGATATCATATGGAAGATAAACTCTCCAAGGGTATCTCTCGAAATTGGAGCCCTTTATGAAATGACAGATATCTTAACAATATTCAAATTCTTCCCATCCCTTCACTAATTGCGTCGATCGCTTGGGAAATTCACGTAGCCTTACAGAAAGAAATCACATACAGTTAGGTCGGATGATCTTGGGGGCCACGGCATCAGTCGTACATCATTGCCCCCAGCAACCACTGTGATAACATGTCGAGGCAGGTGGTTGAAACGCACCTCCAGTGAGCGTTTTCGAATTGGCGGGTTTTTCAGCGTTGCCAAACGAAACTTGGAGATTTTACTTTCATTTAATATCCGTCTCTTTCAGATCTCTTAGGATTAATCTCATATACATACATTTACCAGAACAGCACATCTATCTATATATATAAAGAAGGATGTTTGTGGGTGGGTGGGTGGGTGTGTGTGTTTGTCTGTATGTTTTTTATACAAATCTACAGTTTTATTCCGATCTTGATAAAATTTCGCATACACGACCTTCAAAGCATGAGGAAGGTCACTGTCTACCTCAGATTTCGGAAAAATAATAAATATCGATAAAAAATCGATATTCATGGTTATGGCAAGGCATATTAATGAGTAATATCTCATGACCAACAATAGATATCAACAATGCAAGGCAAAGTTTGTACAACAATAGATATCAACAATGGTATCAACGCGCAATTCACCAATAACAATGAGCACAGAATGATGATGTAATGTTAAAGCAATCTTTCCAAGAATTATAACAATGAACATAAAATGATGATGTAATATGGATAAGTTTCAATTTGTAACAATGCATAGAATTCCTGTTATTCAGGCTTTTCTTAGAAAAGAGAGTTCTTAGTACTTAACAATTTCTTGAAAATCTTTAAAAATGATCAGTAACTGGAGATAATGGAGAGTTAGCAGACTATTGAGAAAGAGTGGAAAGACGACAGAGGAAGCACTCCTTTAGCTCCGTGATGTATTGAGCAAATGGGAAGCAAGTAAATAGAAGAATCGGCGACCGCTAGACTGCACAAAGTGATGAATGGCCAAGTTTTGCTTCAACACATCGAGAGAAGAGTGGAAATTGCAACAACACCAAGTATACATCTGAGGTAAGATTACGTGAGTAAGAAATTATTTAGACTAGCAGTGGCATCCTTGGAGAGGTCCAGCCATTGTGAGCCTTTAAAAAGATTTTTTTCGAATTTTCATTAAGAATTTTTACTGTATTAATTCTAAGCATTTTCATGTGTTTATTTTTAAGATATTGCAAAATTTAATTTAATTTTTTGAGATTGTTCTGTTTACATCCAAGTGTAATTATCCCGGGCAACGCCGGGTACCTTTGCTAGTTATATTATATTATATTATACATTGTTATAACCTTAACAATTGTTTTTCCATTAGGAATTTCTTTTATTATTTTTGTTTATTATATCTTATTTTTTATTCATTTTGTATTTTTAATTAATAACTATTTATTTATTTTATTATTTCCTTTTATATAAATGCGATCATATACAGTATTTGCACACCTAAAACCACAAGAGACGTCTTCCTTCTTACTACCATTCATAATTGAGAACAGTGAGTAACATCCAATGACTTTTTTTTAAGGAATTTACCCCTTCGTCTCTGCTCCCAGCTTTTATATTCTCTGGTTTGGTTGTTTGTTGTTGTTTTTTTCAGTCTCAGTTTCAGCGTTTCACAGAATATCTTCTTTCTTAACTACAGGAGCACCACCTATTCTTGTCACATTTTATGGCTTAAAAAATCCAATCTTGTGACACTGAAGAACGATCAGCGAAACTGGTAAAAGTGTACGTCACATTGAGGAGTAGTTACTTAGAAAAGCCGGCTAAAAGTCCAAATCATGAGTTACTTAAAAACGATTAAAACTTATATTTTCGCACAGCCTAACACATGCTGCATCCTATTGTACCTATTTTAGCTTACTACTGGCAGCGCCATCAGTCGGAACTCAGGCATTGCACGGATCAACTATTTCGTGCCATCGCGCTCTTGTGATTCAGGATGTAAGCTTAAAGCTTCATCACATTGCAACCGTTGGTCGCAGGTCATTGAACCGGACACCATTTGAAAGAGGGGAACGTCAAGTTTTTTTCCATGCCGGTAGAGATCTCTAGGTTTCTGCAAGACGTAGAGAGGTCCCGTCAGTTATTGTCAAGATGGCGAACGCACAAGACAAAGCACATTGTCAGTGGCCACCTCGATCCCCAGACCTCACTGCCTCTGACTTCTGCTTGTGGGAATACGTAAAAGACCGTGTTTTTGAGCCGGCAAATCTGGAGGAGCTAAAAATTCGAATAACAGCCGCCATTCGTGAAGTGACTTCAGATATGGGAGGAATTTGATTATCGGCTATACGTATGCCATCGAACACTTATAAACAAAACTTAAGATTATTTATGTCGATGAAACATTTCAATATGTCGCCCATCTCTCTATCTTCATTTTTTTTTTAAAAATATAGATTTTTGAAATGTGATGAACCTATCTGTTATACTCTGTATTAGATGTTTCATGAAATTTGGGCTTTTCTGCAATGCAGTTCTGATCTAGTCTTTTGGAGTTATGGGACTATCCAGTATGTAGCGTCCTTATTAATACACAGTTGCAGGTTTATATACTTAAAAAGTGCAAAATTCTACGTGAAAGAGAACTTTAAAGTTATCTTAAACAAAAGGGGGATTTTTTTTAATCGGATTCTTTTTAAGGATAACAATAAGATATGAGCAATAAAATAACTGGCTGACATGGCCCGACACATGTACGAAAACGTCTTTCTATAAAAGTAGATGTCCAAACTTTTTTTCCAATTTATTTTTGTATGTATTAAAAATCAGAGTACATACTTGATAACTTGCACAACTCCAAAAGGCTAGATCAAGAATCCAAATGTCACGTCACATCTAATATGTCACGACACAAAATAGTTGGAAAACATTATTTTTTTGGTTTTTAAGTAACTTCAGAAGTAGGGCTTTTAGCAAGCTTTTCTTTGTATATATACTCCTCTATGCATCGGAAGAATAAAGAATATCGCTTAGTCTTAGACTGAGTTATATTCTTATACGATACAAGACTCTTAAAATGGCCGAACTG
>JAHWFO010028035.1:1532686-1546284 GCA_023313115.1 Rhysida immarginata | reverse complement strand
ACACACACACACACACACACACACACACACACACACACACACACACAAACATTCACTCACTCACTTTTCCTCCGTTTTGGATTTAACATCCTCAACGAATCTGATAACTGGTTGGAACGAGTATGTTTAGCAAAAAAGGGGATGCTTAGTAGACTATCTCTTTTTCTTTTCTATCGGGGAAGAGATGTACCTAAACTGCCTAGACACACAACACACACATACTCACACGCATGCATGACGGAGAACATTAACGACCCACATTAACGCGCATTTGCACACAAGAGCGTTTCGCCATTCACCGAAGGAAAGGGACAATTTTTTTTTCAAAAGGCCCTAAGCTTCTGGTCGAGTCTAATCTCTTGTGTCGTCGATAATTGAATAGTCCTTTGCACGCCGGCAGCCCTTTTAAGTTGAACTCAAACATTAGCTCCTCGCACGACTGGGGCATCTTCATCCTCGTCAATATTTAGAAATTTATGTCCAATTCTCTAACCTGCGCGCATCAAATTTACCATTAATTAATCTGCATGCACTTTTGTTGCCCTCCTGTCGTATGCAAACCTAGTTTAAAGAACTTTGCTTAAAATCGATATACCAATTTAAAAGATTGAGGAAATTAGAATAATTTTAAGCAAAACAAAACTTAATCATACTCAATTTATACTTCATTAAGTCTGAAGATTGATGTATTGCTAAGCCTTGGTTATTAATTTAATCTTAAGTTAAACAGTCACGTCAGCTGACTCTGGATCATTTGTGGATTGGATGATTAAAGCTATTTCAATTTAATTTTCTGTTGCTTTCATGCTTTTTATAGTTTGTTTGTTTTTTTGGAACCTACTTGTAAGAATTCGTACAAAAATGCAGTAACTTTCTCATCCTCGACAAGACTTCAGTGTATTTTTTACCAGCATTAATATGCTTTATCAACTTAGTTTACACAGTAACTCAACTTTTGTATCCTATGTCCAGATTGTCAACTACAGTACTTTTGAAGATTCTGGTAAATGCAGTCGGCTCTCTCTCACTGACACAGTCAACCTTCCTAAAACGCGGTAATGACAACACGATTTTCATATAACGCGGAACAAAATGTCATTTGTAAAATGAAAATGTCTTTTTTCTCTGAAAAATTAACCAGCACTCACGATTTTGTAGCCAGTTTCCTGCCTAAGGAACACGCAAAAAGCCAAACCCTGTTGTGGAAAAACGGTTTGGCTTCTTGTGTGTTTCCTGATGTTATATCCACAGTTTAAGGTAATTTACTATTTTGTAGTTCTTAAGATTCCTGCCTGCATATACTGTCCTAATTCTTGTCTGGAAAAGTTATAAAACATTTCTGGAAAAGCCTGGAAATAGCCTGGAATTTGAAATTGAGCAAAGCGTACGAACTCTGATATATATAACGCGTTGCTGTACTGAGATTCTTATAAGACGGCATAAATTAACCTGAAAATGACTAATTCTGAGTTTCTTATAATGCGATTTCCATATAACGGAATGGAATTGTTTTATCACCTGAAGAAGATGAAAAGCAATTGCAGTTGCAATCGAAAAGCTTAGCGAATGAATCAACTATAATTTAATTTTCGTCTCTTTTTATTACCTCTCGTAACAGAGATCGTATTGTAATCGTCAAAAAATTCGATGAATCTCGACAGTTTAGATCTCCGTAAGTCCGAAAAACGCATGTTTCGAATTATGTCTGTGTGCCTGTCTGGTTGTGAATGCGGTAACTGAAAAAAACGCAACGAACTACATGGATGAAATTTGACATCTGGTCCTTCTTACACGAAAATTGTAGAGCTGTATCAACTTTTGGACCAAATCTAGCAGCTAGAAGTGGTACTTACCTGAACACTTACTCAACAAAAGTAAACAAATAAATTTATCCATTGGTTTTAACAATTAACATGGTTTTAATGTTAATTGTTGGTTAATAAAATAACCCGAAGAGAGGCCATATCTCGGCAACCCGTGGCCCGATTTGACCAAACCTGATTCATTTTGCAAGTTAGCACATTTTCAGAGGGACCTTATTTCAGCAGTTTTTGTTCTATCGTGCGCAATTTGAATGAAAGAAAGTCTAGGGGAGAATACTCCCTATTTTAACTTGAGAAACAATAACGATGTAAGAAGTAAATCGTCGAGATTTCATGTGAACTACAAATTTTTGCTTCGAAGCGTCGTAATTCTCGGCATCATGAAGTTTTTTTTAAATGTTGTATGAAAAATAAGAAAGAAAATTCCACAGCCTGGATTCGAACCAGGAACCTTCGGCTCATGCCGCCAAACGTAACCAATTGCGTCACTGAAAGCACCACGCTACTTACATGTTCTTTGGGCTTGGTTAGAGCAGTTCTTTAAGAGCAGTTACCTAATTCGCAGTCTGAGACTATCTTTCCTAAGACGTAAAATTCATTAAAGAATGACTCAAGATGGGTCCATGAGGTTTTAATCATACCCCTTACCTCAGATATTAAATTATTTATGAAAAACTAAGAACGAAATTTCATGTCCGCAGTGGCGCAATTTTCGAGTCCAGGCTGTGGAATTTTCTTTCTTATTTTTCATTAATAATTTTAACACCTGAGGTAAGGCGTATGATTAAAAACTCATGGACCTATCTTGAGCTATTCTTTAAAATGATTATCCTCTTGAAGAAGCTCCGAATAGTTGAGGGAGTTTTCTCGGTGGTTTCTGTTATTAATTCTAGCGCAGAATATGTCCCCAAACCCTTGTTTGCCGTGAATTCGAAGAAGAGGTGCCGTTCGATCGCCAGCCGAGAGTATCGCTCCAACTTAGCAATAAAGTTACTCTACACCAATGAATCAGAATGAGTTCACCCATAGCAAGCCCATTTCGCTCAATACCTGCACTTTGGGGATGTCTTTCTACTATGTACCGAGCGGTTTAAATTCCGTCTTTCGGTTCACTCCTCTTTCCCAATCTCAACAACCCCCCCATTACAAATTTTCTCTACATTCTTAAGAAGGATTTTTTATTTCGTTCTTTTTTTTCTCTCTCTCTCTCTTTTCTTTCTTTTGAAAACCCCCTGTGCTGGCTTTTGAAAATGGCGGCCCCCTTCTCTCTTCTTTTGTCGAGGGTTTTATTTTATTCCCTCTTTTCCTCCACCTTTTCGCTTCAACAGCGCCATCAAATCGAGTAGAATTAATGCCAGTGAGACGAGCGGCGCATGCGCTCACAGCTTAGCGTCGCTGACGCCTGCGCACTCGGGCGACAGTCAAGAGAGAAAATGTCACGTTTTCTCAGCTAAGTTTTCGTTGGACTGTGGGAGAATGTCTGTTCATCTCTGGGTTCTTCCCATAACAAAAGCACCACCCGACCCCCACCCCCGCACCCTTCTGACCACGTGACCGGTCTCGACCCCCGCTACACCCAACCCAGCGAACCGGCTCCCCGCACGCCGCCCTACGCTTTACCGGGTTCGGGTTCCCAAAGAGAAATGGCGATCAAAATGCAAGCGTTATCTCGTGATGTTCTCGGAGGGCACGGGAAGATGACACGACTGTTGTTACTCTCTCTCTCTTTCGAGGGAGGTGGAGGAGGCAAGGGTGGTAGGGGGGCTAGGCACGATGGAATCGGGAATTGCCATCAGCGCTCCCTTCCATCGATTTTCGACTTAACGTTTCGACCTGCATTCAAAACAACGTCGCCCACGAGAGAGTGAAACGAAAAAGACTCGAGACAGCATTCTGTCATTAAAAAAAAAAGAAGAAAAAGTTGATGATGACGATGATGATGGTGATGGTGGTGGTGGTGGTGGTGATGATGAAGAAATGCAAATGACTTATTTCGACGTTTTCAAAATCAATCTTGCGAGAGAGAGTATGTGGAGGGGCAGAGCGGGGATGGAGAAGGAGAAGGGAACTAAACTAATGGCAGCTGCCTCGCATCACCTACGCACCATGTACATAAGCCTAACTACAACTTCTTCTCTAGCCTTGTTGTTTACATTTTCTGCCTGTGTACAAGGCAACGGTGCTAAGCCGACAGGGATATTACGACGGAAGGGATGGGGCATTTACAGCAGAGGGCAGACGAAAGAAATGAAAAAGACGGCAAGAAACCTTGCCTTTGCTCGTTTTATAAACGAAACGAAAATACACAGGTATCCTCTACCTAATTCCATGCATTACGTATCTAAATTGGAGGAAGAAAATTATAGACGTATAAAGCGCACGTGACCGGAAAATAAATGCACGAGGGTGAGAAAATTCCAAAGAACCCTCCATCTCTGTAATTGTCAGTGATCTAAAACATTTTAATGAACCTCAACACAAAAAAGCAACAAGAAAACTAAAATTTAATTGCAAGATCTTCAGGATGAGAAAAAGCATCAAAAAATGTAATCACAGTTGAAGACAGCAAAAATTAAAAACTTTAATATAAAGTACAGAATCTCATAAAATAATTTATATTTTGAAGTAAATTTTGTTTTAAGGGATATGTTAAAATTTCGATTGAGAAATTATTCAAATTACAATTTTGCAATCAGTTACTTTGATAAGACTGTAATGTAAACTTTTATAAATTTTAGTTTTCTTGTTTATTTTGTGTTGATGTTTATTAACATGTTATATATCACCGAAAATTATAAAAAAAAAAAAAAATCCATCTTAACGTTTCAATTTGGTTAGTGAAGTAGAAAATATATAAACTCTGAGAATGCCATTAATAGGAGACAAATGAACGGAAAAACTGCGCGACCTGGATCCGAAGGTTTCCTTTCATTTTTCATATTAGTTATTTCAAGTTGAAGCATAGCTTCAGCTTCCAAACACACTTTAATCCCTAGTGGAAGTTTTAAAAAATCTAAATAGGACTTTCTTATGTACTCCCTTTATGCTGTTAAATCCCTAGAAAACGACACTTTTTTTAGGAAAAGGATGTTGACGGTAGATTTGGGATACTCAAGGGCTGGAAAGAAACTAATTCAGTATCGTATCGTTAAGCATTATGATATTAATAGAGCGTGAAACGTGAAGTATCTAGTTGTTTACTGCCAACCCTCTTCAAACTCATTGGATTAACAAGAGGATAAAAGGTGAATCAATTACTCTAGTTCTCCTCATGGGAGAACACAGACTACTTTGGCCGTTATAGAAAAATAAATTCCTCGTCCGATGTCCACATACAAGCAGATGAAGAACAGGTAAGTTCCATTTGCGTCATACAGGATAATTCAAAATAAATGACACAAAACGAAAACGTATCAACGATTGCTATAATGAATTTATTTCATAAAAATCGAAACATGGATAACTGCCTGCCGTAAAATGTCGTTTATATGGTCAACAATATTAATACAAGAATAAGACACACAAAGAAAAACAAGCCTTAAAACGTCCCTTATTTCAGGATTAAATGCAACAATCTTAACAAGTGAGATAGACTGTCAATTATAAACAAGAGAGGTTTCTTTATTTTCTCGTAGAATTTGGTTTGGTTTCTAGAAATTACGCCATTTCATTGAAGGCGAGTTTTCTATATTCTGAAGAGAGCAGATTTTGGAGAACAACTTCATTTAGAGGCAAGAAAATGAGGCTCGTTGCCATTCGTATGTTTCCTTTGACAGTTTTATATTAGCAAGGTTATATAATATCTACGTTAATACAATGCAAAGAAGTTTTAAAGAATAACTCAAGAAAGATCTCTGAGGATTTATTACACGCCATGCCTCATACCTTAAGCTATTGATTAAAATAGAAAAGATAATTCCATAGCCTGAACTCGAATCAGGAAGCTTCAGCTAATCGCTTCACCTTTGATTAACCAACCAATTGAACCTTTAATGAATTTTCTTTACTATTTTCATCAATAAAATTAACCTGGTTTTTTTTTTTTTTTTTTTTTTTTGCTATTTATAAAAAGGTCCGACCTTTACTGTGATATCTTACGACTGAACAGGCTTGTCATTGTTTATTTTTGTATAAGCTTACTTGAAAGTTTAAAAAAACGCCAGAACGTGATTTGGTCAGTTAAGTGATCGGATTTATAAGCACGGTCTTAGAGGACTGTCCTAATCGCCGGCATATTTGAGAAATCGGCCATATTACTGATAAACTTGACCTATTATCTTTCACGAAAAAAAAAAACCTGCTAAAGATTTAAAGTATTTCCTTTACTTGTGCCGTTTATTTCATGGGACAGGAGTTTTGCATGACCTGTTGATTGACTCGTCGTGGTTAAGCATTTATTTTGGGAAATTTTCAACACGAAGTCGACGGTCATTCTGTTTCCAATTATTTTCGATTTTTTTTTTATTCTGACTTCAGATTCGGATAGAGTATCAAAAAGTAAGTAAAAATTAGAATAAGCACATATGTCGTCTCTATCGGCCTAAACATGACCAAAAGGACCTTAGAGTTAGGTCGCAGAACCAAAATGTTTAATTTTAACCATCATATTTTGGCCATGTGTGCTTAATATAATTTTTGCTCATTTTTGATGTTCTATCGGAATCAGAAGTCAAAATCAAAAAACTCATAAAAATTGGCGACGGAACGACCGACTTCTCAAATACAGTAATGATGGTTTAATTGGCTTGCACTTTTAACATCATTCTCACAATACAGTTTCACGCATTCTCAACTTGTTATTATTATTATTTGTTTATTATTAAGATTACTATTTTTGGAAAAAAAACCAAGGAGGAAATGTTCTTTTAGAATATTTATTTTGACACCCCCACTGGCGGGACTAGTAAATCTATTTTTTTCATATTTAAAAAAATCTTGTTTGACCTTCATTCCTCATGAAAACTCTAAAATGATTGATTGGGAAGTATAGAAAAACCATAAATTAATGCGTGAGAACTGAAGCTGTGCTTAAATCTAGATGAAAAACAAAAAGGAAAAAATTCCGCGACCTGCATTCGAACCAAGCTAGATTTGTGTCCAAGGTTCGAGTCCAGGTCGCGGAATTTTTCTTTTAGTTTTCCATCTAGATTTAATTATGGGGAAACTATCCTCTTGTCGTAAAGGAATGCATCATATGAAAGGAACAAAACTTTTAATGGAAACGTCAATTTAAAAAAGAAAGAACATGGTTGAACCCTTTGTTTCGTTTCGTGGAGCAGTTTGAATGCGATCGGCTGTAAAGGCAAACCAATAAACAACTTCGTCGATTCACTATTTAGTAGACAGACAGAGTTTCTCGAAATAGAATTGAACGCGTGAATGAGAGGTCTTCCTTTATTTAAACGTTTAAAATAATAATAGGGGGGGGGGTGGCGAGCGAGGAGGGGGTGAAGGAAATCTCCCAGATGGGAATTCAAATGAAGAGAGAGAGAGAGAGAGAGAGAGAGAGAGAGAGAGAGAGAGGCCAACTGTTAGCAAACGTTATGTGGGCAAAGGTACCGCCTTAAATCACAGTCTAGCGGCCTTCTTGTCTTGTTATTGGTGCGTTCGGAAAGAGCAGTGGCAGATTGAAAGGGAACAATTGGGTGCAAGTTTTTGCTCGGCTTTCCCCTCCCGACAAAAGAGACATTCGCTGTAGTCAACCGTGCTCCCTTGACTTGAATACTGGAAAGCTTTCGGCGTATGTATGTGTACACACGCACATATCATACATACATTCGGGAGGGGGTAGAGAGATGGGGGTAGGAGAAGGTAAGTGGGGGTGAGTAAGGGGGGGGGAGGAACGGATGTAAAATAGAAAAAGAGAGAAAGAGGCGTTTTCCTTTCTCCCTTTTCATTTTTATCCCAGTCTTTTCTTGGAGCGTCAGTAGCGAGCCCTATCGGAAACCGTTGGGAGCTGGGCTGGACCGAACGTCGCCACCGTCGCAGCTGCCGCCTCCGCTCACAATGGCCGACGCTCCACCGAACGACACTCTATTAACGGGGGCTCGCAAATGGCCATCTTCAATGCTCGGCCGCCCGCACCCAATCAGCGAGAGGGCCGTTACCAGGGAGGCAGCCAATGGGAAGCCGGCATCCCGACTATCGCTCATAATGCCGCCACGGACGCTCCGCTGTCTGCCGACTGGATCAACGCCAACAGCTTAACGAGGGAGACGAAAAGAAAGGAAAGAAGGGAAGACCGGATTAAAGGCTCCCACATGAACCTCATTACGGCGAAACACGATACTTCCCTCCACTCTTATTATTAAGAGCTTTTTTTTCAGATATCTCCTCCTTTTTTACAATTTTTAATAAGACTGTTCTCGAACGTTCTAAAACTGTTTAACGCGTGTTCTTTATTATTTTCAAAGAGCTCTTCCCATTGCTTCGTTCGAGCGTCCTTGCTCTCTCGTCACGAAGAAGGCCCCAACTGTCACAGCTTGACAAAAGCAGCTCAAAAGAGCTTTCGTTGCTCTGGCGAGGGCCTGTCGAACGTAGGGGTAGGTGAAATTTATTCATTGTGACGTTGTAATGAGCGTTCCCTTATTAAAGGCTGATCAATTTCACGCGCGCTCCTGTTAAGTAACAACGTTGCAGCACAAAGTCCCTTTGCCTCTGACCTCGTCATAGCAAACGCCCTCGGACAATGGCACGGAGAGCCTTAGGAAGCAGCTCATTAAGAAGTGTTTGGTCGCCACTTTCTCTCTCTCTCTTTTTTTTTTTTTTATTAAACTCCCTCCTCCTCCTCTTTCGTTGTGGTTGCGGTGCCGAATGTCTCCTTCAACAACACAGCACCCTCGGTCTCTTGTAAAATAAACCTTGTGACGTCACGAAGAGCGACATCGACGATGACTTTTCCCGCAAACGGAAAGAAAGAATCCTAGTGAGAAAGAGAGCGCGTTGTTTTCTTTTTGGATTATGCACATGACTTATGGTTAAATTGTGGCCTTAACAAGTGGTTTTAAATTAACATTTAATCCCTTTAACAGGAGACCTTAACAACCTTGCCACAACGCTGATGATTATTTATAAGTCAGCCCGAAATCATAGACAGCTCATTCTTTCTGTCTTCTTTCTTTCCTCCTTCGTTTTAAAACTACCATTTTCATAAAAGATAAAATTCTTCGAAAGGCCCAGTAACCTTTTTTTTTTTTTCGAAATGTAGATACTGCTAACGTAGCAGGAAACCCGAGGGATCCTGTCGAAAATTATTTTCTGGGCTGAATTTTTTTTCCCTCTGTTCGTATTTTGTAATAGATTAAGTTGCCAGCTGGTCAAATTTTCGTGCCATTTTTCCTTTTTCTCTTTACTTCCTTGTATAAAGTATTGTAATCGCAAAAATTTCGGTTTTCAGATTTCAACGGAAATATCCGTTTTGGCCATCCCTGAATCCATTTTCACTAGTTTCGGCGTCACTTTTTTTCCTATGTGTCTGGCATAACTCAAAAAACGATTACCCATAAAATGTTGATTTTTTGTATGTAGGACTGTTGTAACATCTAGTTTTGCAAAAATTTAACAATAAATAATAATTCAATAATAACAATCCAAAAAAAATATGAAAAAAAAAATCAGAAATAAAGTTTTATGTACTTTTCATTTTAATTCAAAATTTTTTTACAATCCAAGGTTAATAATTGTGAATAAACTAGTGTCACTTAGTATAGAGAAATAAACGGACGTCTAGAGTGATATGGATACTTAAGCGTTTATTGCCGACGCGTTTCAGTTTTACACCATCTTCAACGGGCATTAACAAACAAAATTAAATATAACTTCACATACTTGAAGGGATTTTCTTGCTTTTCTTATCTGTTATGGTAAATGTAAATAGGCTTATTGAAAATTAAAACGTTGAAGATAGTCGAAACAATCCTTAGAAATAAAGAACACACTTCATAAATTTTTAATTTTGCATTCCAGCAATAAATAACAGATCAAAAGGATAGGTTCATTTTTTCTTCAGATCGACTTAATTTTGTCTCTTGCTCCAGAGTCATATTATCTCCGCCAAGGAAATTAATAAATGCCAAAGGTTTGCTGCCAAAAGGAAAGTCATCGGGCTTTTTAATAATCAAAATCGCCTATGGAGGGTGGGCAGGAATTGCAGGGTAGTGCGCTAGCTGATTAAAAACCGTCAGTGAAGTTAAGCTATATTTTGCGCGGTTAGCTACCTGATAGGTGACCATTTGTAGCATGGGCAACTACTCAATTTTATAAATGCTTTATCTAAAGTAGCAATAAATAATCATTTTTGCGTGAAATTATTTTTTCTTTCGCTAATTTCTATGAGGTTACCATAGAGGAGAAAAAAATACAGAGCGCGCAAAGCCATCGCTTTCTCCTTATGCCACTCCTCGCAACAATTACTCTTATAGAAAATTGTCTTCCTGAAAATGCTAAACTACAACTTCTTTGTATTGTAAACAGCGCCTTTACGCTCTCATCCGTCCCCAAATCGCCTCGATTCTGGCATCTGAAATCGCTCATTGCGCAAGCGAATGCTCTCTCTATCTTATTTCTCCTCTTTGATGGTTACGGACATTCGTAATTATTATTGTTAGGACAATGTATTTAAATTAATTTAAATTAAAAAAAGTTAAAAAAAAATATATGTATATGAAGTCGGACTCGAACCGATGTGTGCATAGTTACGGATCCGACACGTTCTCACACCAAATATCTACTTGAGCGACGTGAAACAAAATTTAATATATAAACTAATGTAAAATGCTAATGAAATTTTTAGGGCCATTTTTCTTGAGTATCATCATATATCCAACTATAAATAAAGGAGAACATGTGAGTCCGTCACGGAAACAGTTTTGCATTGTTGTTGCACGTTAAAGCATTGAAGCACACGCCAGAACTGAAAAATCACCTGACTATTTTTGTCTGGGCAACAATTTTTATTTAAATCTTTACTACACATAAATACATAAATATCTCATCAATAAATCACAAACTTAAGGAGAACATGTCAGTTCGTCACAAGAAACAATTTAAATATGCGAGCTTTGCAACAATATGAACTGAATTTGAAACTAATTACCGCGCAAACAGCGCGCGGATAAAATCTTGTAATTGAATATTGCATGTTAGTATTTTGTGATGAAACACGTTCACAGTATGCTGTTCACACACGCAATATGGTTCCAATCGGTGTCCCGTAGCCCGTGCCTTCCTCTTGTAAGAACATAATATTTCAGGTAAGATTGTTGCATTATTAATTGAATAAACATTCGATGTTAATAAAAACTAATAAAGGGTGGGCCATTTAAACCTTCGGCATCTGGCAACCCTGTAGCTTTCACGTCCGTTTTCAGATCGGCTTATGACAGCCCGCGTTCGAAGCGTCAGTCCAAGCGAAATTGTGCCACGGAATAGTACACGCCATCACGCTATTATCGTGCAGCTTTACATTCAAAACATGTTGTTCTTAATTGTGAAAACGCAATGTGCATATCGAAAACTGGTGATTTTGACTGGCCTCCGCGATCGCCTGACTTAACGCTTCCAGACTTCTTCCTGTGGAGTTACTTGAAGTTCAAAGTTTATGTCAGCAAGCCATGGTCCCTGGAAGCCTTGAAAGACGATATCCGACAGGAAACGGCCGCTATTCAGCCCGAAACAATCAAGGGTTTCGCAAGAATATGTTGACATATGCAGCATCATTAGAGTTTTCTCCTTCCACCGGTGTAACTACGATTAAAATTCGAACTAGTAAATGGTGTCTCAGTGTTTTTCGTTTTGCAAAGTTTTACAGCACTCTACTTCAGGCACACAATTGATATAAGATGATGTACTGATTCACTAACGAATTTAAATGACGAAAACGAAGAAAGATGGACTGTTATTAATTTTTTAAATTTCAAATTGACAGCGAGTTTTTGCTGAACAACGACGCCATGGAAAGGAAGCAATTGACTTGCCTAATAACTCTTGGTTTGAACTATTATTTTTTTTTTTATTTTGAAAATAAGTGTTATGTAAAATAATATTATTCTTCCATGAATATTTAGAATAAATAAAACGTTTCAATGTAAAGTAGAGCTATTAAGGGTTTTATTTTTGTACTAGCCTAGTCTATCGACATTTTACATGTGACCACGTTTTATAGACTACAGAAGTATGCCAAATATTATACTCATAACAACAACAACATGCCTTAATCCTCCTAGTAGTGTAAATAGCACATAGAAATTAAGAAACTTAGCTTTATATCACTTCAAACATCCCAATCTCTACATACAGTTCTTGCTTCCGCCTACAAAGTCATTCTTTTCTTCTTGCAAGTTCCTTTTTTTTAAAAAAAAAAAAATCCGCAACCCGAAGCCGTATACGTTCGGCGTTTAGTTGAATGTGACAAACGTTTTGGCCGGAGCTGTACAAAGACCGTTTTCTGTCAATTTAAATGCGGCCATTATAAAACTATGCGCAAAAGACTCAAGTTCGATTAAAATTAATAAATGGAAAAGTAAAAAAAAATTATTAAATCTCAATCATCATTGAACGTTCCCCGCCGTTAATAAAACAGTCTATGGCATTCTAGATATAAACTAGAAAAATATACGCAGCATTTTAGTTTTACAGAGATTGCAAAGGTGCTCCGTAGGGTGGGACAAAATAGTTGGTGTGTGTTACACGGGTGAGATGGCGTGGAGGCCAGTTTTTCTCGTGAGCTTTCCCCTCCGAAAAAATCTTCGCCGGGCACAATGGTGTCGGTGTTCGCGCTCTGTAATTTGCCCAGGAAGAGGAGAAAGAAACTCCAAGCTCGCCGAGGTCCCATTCTTCCTTGCGGAACAGAGCGGCACTCTGTGAGAAACGATCCCCGACGACGGCGAGCCACCAATGGCGGGCCACACCTCCACCGTAAACGACACCGACGGGGACGAGAAAAGGTGGTAGAGCACCACCTCCAAACTCCACCACGACCAACACCACCACCACTACCTCCTCTTCCTTCCCCTTTTCTCTGAAGAAAACGCCGTAGACGTTTGCCCTTAGGCGTAGCCCTTTGGCAGGAGCCGACTCCATTTCTTCACTTCCCTGTCTGCGGTTCACTATTTTTAGCAGGATCCCATGTCTAAATCCTCAAATACTCTGGATTTTCTTTCCACATGCTTCTGGAACTTTAAGGGGAAAAAATAGCAAGGGGGAAGGGAAAGACATGGTGTTGTCTCGAAAGTGCAGACTGCGTTTTCCCATAGAGTGCGCGGCGACGTTTCTCTTAGGATGTAGAGCTTCGACTATTTTACTATTCTTACTGACTCAGTTGACAGAGGTTTTCTAAATTTTAATTTTGTTTGTCTCCTTCGCTATTTTTGTGTTTGAAACAAAGATCCGCTTATCATTAAGTAATAAGACGTCGGAAGTTTTGAGCAACGCGCTCTGAGTTATTTGTGTGTGTGTAAATAAAAAAAGGATTAGCAACTTCCTCGTGGGCTTAATGATTTCTGCATTGCTGAGTAGTCGATCTAATGCGTTTCCTATGGATCATGGCGCTCGCTCGCGCGCGCGCACGGGGTGATAAATTGCGTTTCCTCACTACCCCCCCCCTTTCATCCACCCATCCACTCACTCACTCGCACGGTGGCGTCCATGTGGCAAAGAGCAGTGGGAGGGAAATCGATAAACCAGGCAGACAAATAAATAGACAGAGGAACGGACAGACAGAGAGAGAGACAGAGAGAGAGAGAGAGAGAGAGAGAGAGAGAGAGAGAGAGAGAGAGA
>JAHWFO010028035.1:1519561-1532676 GCA_023313115.1 Rhysida immarginata | reverse complement strand
AGAGAGAGAGAGAGAGAGAGAGAGAGAGAGAGAGAGAGAGAGAGAGAGAGAGAGAGAGAGATAGGACGCGGGGGTATGATGTGGAATTGAGTGAGTGAAGGTGTCGGAAGTTCCTTCCCTGCTAATGAGATGCACCTCGAACGAATGACATTAGGCTCGGTGGATGACAGATAAAACAAAGCCGGCTTCTCTCCTCCGTCCAATGTGATTAGGAAGTGGGAGGCGAGGCAAATTAGCCTCCCAACGACGCTCGAGGTAAATGAATTTGAGCGATAATAGGTGAGGAGGGGTCTCCCAACGACCGATACTTCCCATGAATGAAAAGCATCCCCGTTTGTTGCTTCATTTTTCCCACCTCCCCCATCTTCCCTTCCCATTTTTTATTTTACTCGCCATTACGCCAGCCCATTCCCAACGCCTCTCGTTTCCATGCAACATTGAATGAATTTATTTTGAAGAAACACTACATTCCAATTATAAATACCCTTCATTGTCTGAGGCTTTTGAACTCGGCTGTGGAAGCCCCCTCGGATGTACGAATCTGCTCGTATAAACCACGACCATTTCAATAAGTAAATCTTGCGAACCATTTACATTTCTTGATATAAATGTATAATTAAAAATTAAAGAATAGTTGCTCTTGTTCTTTTATTTTATTTTATTTATTTATTTATTTTCTTATTTTTTTGCAGTTAGTAAAAAGTGGGCGTCCGCGAGCTTTAATTACCGCTCGGCACCGTTGCATACGTCAAGTTTACGGACGGATGTTGCAAAATATTTGCCCTCTTTATAATATAAATTAGCAACTGCATTTCTTCAACATTAACAGTAAATGACAGCATAAATTGGACAAATTTCAAGAAAGTATTTAATACGAAGTTATTAAGTAGCGGAAGAATGGAGCTACCTATTGTTTTCACAATGTCCGTCTGTCTGTCCGTCCGTCCCCTTCATAATTTCCGCATTTTTTGAGGTAAAAGGTTGAAATTCGGAATGTAGCTGACTATGGGCATGTGCACCTTCACTATTTAGTTTGGTTTTGATTGGCCCACTGGGGTCGGAGTTCCGGGGGCGGAAATTAGAGGGGACCAAAAGGTCTACGCGTATTTATGCATATAAAGGAGTGAAATTCGGTATGCAGATTCCTCTAAGCAAGATCAACATTACTGTAAAGTTTGGGCAAAATTGTCCCAATAGGGTCGGAATTGTGGCGGTGGAAATGCACTTGGTCTTAAGAAATTTATGGCAACATATAAGGTGTGATATATCATTCGAACGAAAATGATGAGAAAGGAAAGAAGATAGGGTTCTTTTATATTTTCTAAATACAAGGTTCGAGAAAATCAATTTTTGATTAAAAAAATGGGGGGGGGGTTATAAAGTGCAGATGAAGGAATAAAAAAAAAATAGATGAACTTAGGGCTTCCGCTACTTTCCTATACCTTCCTCGGGAGGCTTAATTTCTTGTTTCCATTAATTTCAAGTATTTCAAAGGCAACTAAGAGAGATTTCACGGACATGGCGCAATATTAAAATCTTTTGAAACTTGGTAGTCACTCTCAATGATGTATTTGTCTAACAATCTTGATATTAGAAAAATTTAAAGCAAAACTAACCATTTAAACACAAAAGATACAAGCAGGTCCGCTTTTCCACAATTTTTTTTATTCATCATGATATACGCATATAATTATTCACCTTTCAGCATTTTGTGTTAGTCACAAGATTAAACAGAGTATAAAAAACCGACTTTAATGAAACTTTCATTATCGCCTAGCTATATCAGTCCATATCCTGACAACTACTGAACCGATTTTGATGAAACTTGGACTGTTTCCTAAGATGAAAGATACTTAATCCAATAAAAAAAGAATTATTGCAATTCGATTTCTAGTTTCTGAAAAATACGTGGACATACATACATACATACACTTATGAAATTTGGCACACTTGTTTAGAAGTCCACATGGACTAACATAGACGAATATTATGCAATTCCAACAATATTACATACATACGCGTCGAATTGATAACCTCCGTTTTTTGAAGTTGTTAAAAATATGCATATTTCATAGTGAATAACACTTTACAGAAAAGCAGATCTGTTTGTTTCATGCTACACGTATGAGGACTTATCTCTAAATTGTTGGCAAAAAAGTTTGCGATAGTTATTGCTGATTCGCTGGCGCGCGACGTTAGTTGATTTTTTTAAAAAATAAGGATACACAATTAAACGGTACAAAAATTAATATATGATGTTCTAAAATCCGAATATCGACTACATGAACATGGTTTCATTCGAGGAAAGCGAAGACAAGGCTGCGTTTAACTTAGAAACACCGACAGGCACGTTTGAAATGGGCAAGAACTTACAAGAAGTGGACAATTGAAGATTGGAGGAAAG
Source organism: Rhysida immarginata (assembly GCA_023313115.1). Taxonomy (NCBI): domain Eukaryota; kingdom Metazoa; phylum Arthropoda; class Chilopoda; order Scolopendromorpha; family Scolopendridae; genus Rhysida; species Rhysida immarginata. The sequence continues at coordinate 1,530,272 of JAHWFO010028035.1, read as the reverse complement.
TTATTTTTTCTGACGAAAGCCGGATTTCTTTATCAAGTGGTGATGACGCTGGAAATTTGTCTGGCGGCGTTCAAACGAAATATTTAATGATGACTGCCTAGTCAGCAAAGAAAAGTTTCCACAAGGACTCATTGTTTGGGGTTGTATTTCTTTTAAAGGAAAAGGCAAACTGTGCGTAATGAAGACAACAGTCGACTCAGAAGCATACATTAATATTATTGATGCGCTCCTTCTTCCAACAGTTGAAGATCATTTTGGAGATGATCAGTGCATCTTTCAAGATGACATCGTATCTTGCCATCGTTGAAAAAATGTGAAGGGGCATCTTGCTACCATTCAAATACCCCAACTTAAAAAGCCAGCCAACAGCCCCGACGTGAACCCAATCGACAACTGTTGGCACAAGTTGAAGACATTCGTCAAGGAAAAACACCCAACAAACAAGAATTGTCGGCTTCAATAAAGTCCAATTGGTATGAACTAAAAGACTGTTACATAAGAGACCTTATTGACTCAATGCTTAAGTGTATCAAAGTATGAATAAAAGCCAAGGGTGGTGCAACGCATTTTTTGTGCAATGTAAATCATCCAAACAAACGTATATTAATTAACTATGTATCCTTATTTTCAAAAAATGAACTAACATCGCGCGCCAGCGAATCGGAAATAAGTATCGCAAACTTTTTGCCAGGAGTTGTAATAAATGACACATGCTGATGAAAAATACATGTACACCTCATTCTAAAAGGTGAAATGATGTTCGGGCGTCCTTGCAATACATCAAGCCACTAAAACTAATCGGCTTTAAACCAGTAAAATTAATGCAATTCGAACTCTACTTCTTGCTTGAACTGATTAATTTCACTGGTTTAATATTTTGCAAAGCGCCCAACATTATTCACCTAAGTGAAAACGTTTTTGGAATGAGGTGTACATAGATTTTAAATACATAATATAGTGTGGAAGCGGTTTTACTTTCTCATAATTTATAAGTATCCACAACCTTCGTATGTATTATTATTTTTCTTCTGTTTAGTTGCAATAAAGGTTTTCACACATTTACCTTGGTTTTGTCCAACTTTTATTGTTTAGTGTTGAGAAAAGGGGATTGCTATTTATTTATTTATTTATTTATTTATTTATTTATTTATTTATTTATTTATATTTTTTTTTACCTTAAAATTAATTTTTGCTTTATATTTCTATTTGTCTCTAAATTATTCGTGCTACAGCTAGGGACTTGAAGGGCCGAAGCTCCAAGATACTGTAAAACAAGAGACCACATATTCGTTAGCAATGAATGCAAATAGAAATGCTATGTGAGATGGACTGTCATTTGCCTTCCACTCAACTCCAGCTATTTCTATAGAAATCGTAACACGCTCATTCTCATGATCCTCAGTTCATTTATTTACACAGATCTTTTAATGCCTGGTGGATGGCCTTTATTAGACCTAACACGGAGGGTATAGTAAAGTAACGATAGCACTGAGTTCATCTAATTTTTTTTTTTTTTTACTTCTTTTATCCGCACTTTTTAATTTTCTCTATGGTAGTAATTAGAAAATGTATAATAGCTCTATTTTCTTTCCTTTCTCGTCATTTCCGATCGAATGACATATTACATGCCATGTATTACCTTTTGAAAATGTTAATAGCTCTAAAAAAAAACAAAACAAACACGTGACTGCTACTCCCACAACTCCGACCCCGCTGGGACAATTTAGCCCAAACTTCATATAATGCAGATCTTGCCTAGAGGAACCTGTATGCCGAATTTTGCTCCTTTACATAATTATATACCACAAAGATAAGGTAATCCCTTCTAATTCCCAACGTCGTAACTCCGATTCAAGTAGGCCAATCAAAACCAAACTGAATAATGAAGAGACATGTGGCATCGTTGGGTACGTTAAAAAATTTCAACTTTCTACGACAAAAAAAAATGTATATAATATGAAGGGACAGCCAGACGGACATGGTAAAACCAATAAGTACTTAAATACTCCATCTTTCGTTAATTAATAAGAAATTAACACCTCCCCCTCACCAGAAGATGATATAAGCGGAAGCATTGAGTTCATTTATTTTTACCTCTTTCATTTGCAATTTTAAATTGATTTTCTCGAACGTAATGCTTAGAAAATGAAACAGAGCTCTATCTTCGTAGGTTTCTCGTCATTTCCGATCGAATGACATATCAATGCTGCTGTATGTTGCCATTTGAAAATGTTTAGCTCACGTGACTGCTACCTTCATAACTCGCCCCACTTGGATAATTGGCCCAAACTTCATAGTCATGTAGATCTTGCCTAGAGCAATCTGCATATATACTCCTATACATCTCTATATATCATATATATCAGAAGGTCCCCTCTAACTTCTACCTCTCCCTCATTCAGTGGGCCAATCAAAACTAAACTAAATAGTGACATATCTATGGTAAGCTACATTCCTAATTTCAACCTTGTACGTCAAAAGATGTAGAAAATATGAAGGGGACGTACATTGTAAGCTTTATTCTTTTGCTACTTCATAATAAATACTATTGAGTAATGTAGGATTCTGAGGAACGTGCAATTTATTTTTTAAGATGATTTTTTTTATTGTTTGCCCTTAGTTATACACTTCCTTATATCTACAAAAGAAAAAGGAATAATTTTCTACTGTTTAACGGATTTACTTTTCATTTCTGTAAAGAACCTCAAGATGAAAAGAGTCCCTTTTTTGTTGCCAGTTGCGTTTTTAAAACCTTGTTTGTTTGTTTTTCTAAATCTCAGACAAGTCAGCGTTGCTCTTTGGCTACTTTCGCCAATCTGCCAGTCGAGTTGCGAAGAAGAAAAAAAAGAGAAACGGATTTAAGAGGAGATCAAATGACATCCGACTACGCATGCGCAATGTCATCGCTCGTTCTTATCTCCATTTTGTGCTTGAAAAGCAAACGTGGCTCCTTCTGCTAAGCCTCGTAATGACTTGCAGACGACGACGACGATGACGATGGACGTGGCTGGCTGACGAGAGAGGTGAAGGAGAGAGAGAGAGAGAGAGAGAGAGAGAGAGAGAGAGAGAGAGAGGTGAGCGCCGTCGGTTGTTGGTGTCGGGGCGGCGGCGGCTGTCCTGTCAAGCGCTGGCTCGGAGTCTTGTCACCACGGCACCGCTGACAAGCGATGAAGGCCCGGATAAACATCGCGCCCTCGGCGACAAACCGGGGCAGTCCGCCGACCCGCCCCCCTCCTTCCTTCCTGCGCCCCTATCGCTTCCGCCCATCTCCCTTGTCTGTCCGACGAGCCAAAAAAGGGCTCTTAATGGAGGGGTAGGCGGTCTTAAGCCCCTCTCGCACTTCCACTTGCAAAAGAGAAGAGTCAGCCATGCAAAACACGGAACGAGTTCCTTCTATTAAAGGGACGCTCTCCATCGGAAAGACGACAAAACTCCCTCCAAAGGCCTACCATTTGCTGCAAATCGTCCCCACCAGATTGCAAACTACTTGGAGACTCCTAAAAGGACCATCTCGACAAAGACTTTCAAAACATGCACGTTTTCCATGCACAATGAGGAAGACAGACTAAAGTGCGTGCGTATGTGAACAAAAGCAACAGGCGAAGATATGTCAGTCTCGAGCGATTGAGACGCACTTTTCGCCAATTGGCTTCCTTCCTTCCACCGATCGCCCCATTTCAAGGCTTTAGAGTTTCTTGATTTCTTATAAAAACGTGGCTTCTTTCTTCTGGATCACATTCCTCGTAACATCCTAAATAACCTCGGAAGGGATCAATCTTTGCCTTATGGAAGTATTTTTCTAAGTTATACTTGAAATGAGATTAAATAAATTCCTTCCTATAATTTAACGAAGTAAATTTTGATAAATAAATAATAATGATGAAAGTTACTTTGCAGATCCACAGTAGTTAAATTTTGGAGTCCTTGATGTCCTGGTTTAAGATGTTATCCAACATTGACAGGAGATTTCACTGAAGATTTCTATTATTATGATACTATAACTACAAAATCAATTCAAAATTTAACCTCAAAGTAATCAAAACTCATAAGCATCATCATGGAAATCATCACTGAAATCTCCACATCAATATTGGATAACATCTGAAACCAGAATATCAAGGACTCCAATATATAACTACCGTAAACTTGAAAGTGACTCGTATTATTGATTTAAACTGTTTACCTCATTAAATTATAGGAAGTCATTTATCATGTATAAATTTGGTCTTCTTAAAATTCATTTAGGTACATGAGGAGAAGAGCTTCAACTTTCTTCAGCCAAGTTATAACCCCACGCACTGCTGTAGTATTACTGAGTCATTTGTTCTAATTTGTACTTGTCAACTTATTCCTTTCGATAATTAGATTATTTTAAGAGCTACTTTCCTCTCACCTAATTTTTTAAAGATCACGATTACATCAAGGTAATAATTAACAGTGTACAATATGACTTCGTTGAGGCAACTGTTCGTTTTCCCCTTCCCTATCTTTTCAAGCCAGGTGTTAGCGCTTTGGGCAACCCTGTCTTTTCAGTGCGATGTCACGAACGAACCACTTTCCCAGCACCACTGTCGCTGGGAAAACTGCAAAGGAGCCAGAAGGGTTTCCGGGGTCGATGAAGAGCGTAATCACGGATGAAAGAGCGTTCTGGAAACATTGCTTGAATCGGGATTTAAGCGTTCACTCATTTTCAAGGCAGTGAGGAAAGGATAAAAGTTAAACTTTTGTTGCTTTTTTTTATATTGTAGTGATGAAGGGAAAGGAAGATGCACCTTTATCAGATGTATATTTACCAATTACAACCTTAGATGAGGAAAATGAATCAGGAGTACGATATTGTCATTATAATTTTAAGACAAAATTTTAGTGCATGAGAAAGCAATGTAGATTACATTTGCAAAATAAATGAAAGGAATAGAGGCCCAAAGTAATGCATACATTTTTCAATAGAATGGAGAAAGACAATTCCATGTTTAGAGGTCGATTTCTTTTGAGAGGCTCATTAGAAACTCATATTAGAGTTTTTCAGGGAAAAGAGTACATGGTACTTATCATTACGTCACCAAACATAGCATGCACTTATAGTTTCCTTTTTATAGGTCAAACATTCGTCTCTTGAGGAGCTAATAAATGAAGTTCTATACGAGTATAACAGGGCATGCAAAATTTTCGAAACGCCCTATTGGTCTGCGATTCCTGGATAAATGGCCAACGTCCAAGAAAATGTGAACTGTTTAAACTGCGCTCTACTGTTTTTAAAAAATAATTAAAATTGCGTTTTTGTCTCAAATTCCTTAGCACAGCTGAATCCATAGTAAACTCTTAAGATAAAAAAAAATAAGACCCACGAAATAAAAAAATGACCAGTTCACCCTTTGAAAACAAACTCTGTCGAGCATTCCATAGGAGTAGCTTAACTAGTTCAAAAAACAAACAGAAGAGAACGGCTGTTCAGGTCTCGTAGTGAAAAGCACGCTTTGGGCAAGAAGACAGAGTCATGGGCTGAGCGAGAGAACAATTAACGGGCATGAAAAAGATGAAGCAAAAAAGAGAGATGGGACTCACCTCGAGTGGGTCCATCCGCCCCCAACCGTCCTCCCGCCGCCACTGTTTGCGCTCTCGGGTCTCGATCGGTCGGTGGCGCTTGCTCGGGCGGAGGCGGTGGTGGCGGTGGGAGCGGCGGCGGCGGCAGTCGTTTCGCACTCTTCGCTTGGCTTCTCCTCCGTCGCCGGTGTCGGTTGGGCGGCGGCAGCAAAAGCCCGTCTGCCGATCGGGAATTGGGGAGCTGCAGGTATATAGAGCCGCTGAGTAGGATTAGCCGGCCGACTGTTACATGTAAGCCTATTAACTCGCCCGGACACAAAATGAGCTTTCCTTTTGACTCTGTAAACTCTTTAATTCTTCGGCGAGTTTTTTTTTTCCCTTTTTCAAATCCTTAGCAGCTCTTAAGGAGTCGACGGCCATTGCGCACGGCTCTGAGGGTAGGGGAGGAGGGGGTAAATGGGGAGGGGTAGGTGAGAGCTTACTTAGAATAAATCCCCTCGTATAGCGAAACAGTCCGAACCCGCTTCTGGCTGCCTGTCTAGAAAAGTTATCAAGACGTAATTGCCTTTCAAAGATTCTGCTTAAGTACGCTAATAGGATTTATTTTATCAAGGAATAAAAAAAAAAAAACTGAAAAAAATAAAGGGAAGAGAAGAGAGAGAGGGCGGCGGGAGGGTGGAGGTGGTGGAAATGTCTTTCTGATTTATTTATTTTGCTTCCAATGAACCGGTTAGCATGATAATAGCAAACACCGAATCTTAAGAAGATCAGTTACTATTTCGGATTTTGTTACGCTTCCCTCCACCCCCACCGCCTCTACCGACGTCTTCCTCTTTCTTTTGTCGTCATAGGCCTGCCCTCCCATTTGCCACCCCCAACGATGCCGTTCGGTGACGATGACGAAGACCATTTGTCGTGGAAGCGTCGATTGAAATATGGATCCGAGCAAATCCTTCCTCCGTCCACCCCACTCCCTCGGCCGAGCCTTTAAGCAAACAACTGAAGAAGAAGAGCAGGATTAGGACTAACAACCGACAAACTCGCACCCACCCAGCTCTATCCGTGCCCCCACCTCAATCTTCACGCTATGACCCTACCCCCCCCCCCCACCCGCCATTTTTCTCATTTTTTATCCTATTTCTTTATTTTTTCAAACCACCATTCGTTTTCTTCTAAGATCACCACTATGACTGAAGATACGCATCTGTACAAAACAAAAGTGTCATCTTCAAGTGACATTTAAACTGCAACAACTGAAAAGAAATTCCTAAGCATTAAGAATCTGCCGGTTGGTTGAACTCGAAAGATTAAAATGGAGTCAATCCTTTGTTATATTCCCGCAACTACTAGAGGGGCTGGTTTGAATTGCCTAAATCTCTTTACATGCTTACAACAAGGTGAAGTATTAACGCTGTATAAACCGCAGAGTATTGCGGCTACCTGTTTGCACGGAGATACCTACGTCACCCATATACGAGGGCTGCTCAGAAAGTCATACTCCATCTTTCTTTCTTTTCTCAAAATACATGTATTAGGTTGATACATAAGTTCGTAACGGTTTTTTTTTTTTTTTTTTTTTTTTTGCATGGCAAAGAGGGCGGGGAACCTCTACGAACGTATGCACCAACCCAGTATATGAAAAATTTAAGAAGCAACCAAATAGATCTGCTGTATAGAAACTAGTCTTTTTTGCCATGAGATCTCTGAACGATAAAAAATTCCTTTATGGACAAGTGAGTCTATCGCTGTTTCTTCTTAATTGTAAGTATCCAACTCTTCTACATTTTTAGTTTACGAAAACGTTGATCTGAGGAATATAAATTGGTACTTATCTTCGAAATTATAGAATAAATTGAGAATGCAGTCTTGGACAAAAAAAAAATCGACACACCCCAAATAAATGAACCAATCGTAATGAAAATTTCACGTGCAAAACCTTTCGACCGGATATGCAAATAGTAAGAACCTCGTAAACGTTCTGGACACTAACCGGACAATGAACGGCCCCGCTCTTACTATCACACGCCGCGCGAACCGACAACATGAAGTTATGGTCTATTTCGTTTTGATGGCCGGACTTGCAGAGCCTGCCCGAGGGCGGTGAGAATGGTGTGACTGTACAAGGCCCCACTATCTATGATGCAAGTGATTTTATTTTTATTATGATAAAGGCCCGCATGATCACTTTGCACCGAGCCCCGCTTTTTCTCGGGCCGGCTCTGTCTCTTGGTTATCCTCCGTGGCATTCTCACAAGACGTTGAGGACATTCTACGAAACCCCATGAATTGTCTCTCCAGTGTCGACACACTTCCTTAGCCAGTGAGGTCGTCAGGTCTCTTTCCTCTCTCCTCCAATGGAAACACTCTTCGTTAACTTTATGAAACATAACAACCATCCTTCTCTTTGAAATTAGGACTCTTAAAAATTGTCATCCGACAGATTTTGAATTTTCTATTTAAAAGAACCGAAACGAGTAAAATAGTTGATCAACACGCAAGTGCATACTGTGTACGCATATTGTATCCGTTCTGGGTTTTTGAACTATCCATGTCATATCAAGTAACTTTTTTCCAGGCCAGAAGTGGACAATTGCCTAATTTGCATAAAGTTACGTCACACCTTTTTAGTCCGTTATTTTGCATATCCACCATTTGAAAGAAAATAAGTATATGCAGCATAACTTTCTAATGTACCCGAGAACTTACAAAGGTTTCTTTAAAAATGCAAATTTGTTTTATAAAATACTCTCACAAGGCTGATTTTTTTTTTGTCAACAAGCGCCTAACGTTCAGGCAAATCTTGTATTCCCGTCAGGGCCCCTTCATTGTTGACGCATCTGATGACTCGGATCGTTTCCTCACAAACACACTGAATCACTTGCCACGGAATGGTTGTTTCATCAATTTTGGGAACAAGTCAAAGTCTGGCGAGCTCCTGTCAGGACTGTGTATGGTGGATGGGGAAGCATTTCCGCAGTTATCGTTTTCTTTTTCCATTTCAAGGGAGAGCTCCTCTGAACAGAGAAAAGTTATTCCGCAAACGTACACACGACGTGCTAGACTCGAATCTAGCAGACAGCTCTGATAAGCGATTGCAAAACTTTTGAATTGACCTCCTCCGAATACAGTAAAAGAGTTGCACACGAGTAATTTACAAGAACCGGTAGTGTTGCGAATGAATTGGCGGACATCGTTGGACGCCAGCGGCAAGCAATGACGGTACCAAACTTGCATGCCATAAAGAAAGTCATGGCGCGCAGTCCGAACAGAACGGTCCACAAAACACAAGGAAACGTATCAAAACTAATTCCTCACCTCATATATTAATCTCCTCCAAGAATAACTGTAAGAACTCTCACCGTTTGCCAGCTATTTCAATTCTTTTTAAGACACCCTATATAATTTGTCTCTCATTTTTCGACTCAAAGGTTGATAAAGGCCGGTCTAGACTGCAGGGACTCATTATGATTTCTAACAATTTAAGAAAAAAAATGACAAAACAGACGCCTTTAGAAACTGTACACCAGACAAAATCGTTACAAGCCCGACGACTTGTGTTGTAGAAGTAGCAGGGATGGTTTACACAGGGGTAATCCTGTGGGTTTTGAGTGTAACGAGTGGGTGGAAACTGTTTGAGAGGTCCCAGTGCCGAATTGTAAAGAATGAGAAAGACGAGAGTGAAAGAGCTGCAAGGGGGACCTATGATATTTGGCGCCAATTCCCTGCCGCGCGTGCTCTCCTTCGCTGTTACCTCTCCGCCCCCTTCACCCAGGACGAGAGTAGAAATGCGAGAAAATGGATTCTGACGAACCGGTTGCGAGAAGGTTTCTCAGTCCTCGCCTCGTTTGTTGTGAAAAATAAGGAGCGCGCTAATGATCGGCCCAGGCGAACACTCACTGATTGACACTGGCGAGGGAGAGAAGAAAAGAGCGCCACTGCAAACCCAGAACCAATACCCCTCCAACGCATACCCCCTCGAATTACACGAGCGTGCGAGCGTGAAATGAGAGAGGAGGCCAACGTTGCCTCCCACACCACCATCGCATGGGTGACACCCGATACCGCCTTTGACCAACTCACGTGAGAATGGCCTACGGGAATTGGAGAAGGCAAACACATAGCTATTTACTACATACCACTAAGAGCACGCTCGAGGAAACCATTTACAATTCATCGCGCGCGTTTTTGCATCCGGAAAAACAAAACAAAAACATTTGCCTCTTTTCGAGCCGGGTTTTTAGAGAAATGGCTAAACCCGACAAAGCCAACAGTGATGAATGCTAATTCCAGGGTTCTCTGATTAGTACACTGTCATGACAAAGTAAATATTTAAACGAAATTCATCAGATGTATTTAGGCGACCACCTTTTTTTTTCATCTAACACAGCCTCTACCAACACAGCATCCATTTCTGACGTCATCAAAAGTATCGCAGGCAGTTCTTAGCTGATGCTCCACGCACGGATAGGATAATCAAGTTAGCATTAATTTAACTCAACACTCCTGGCAATAAGTAATGGTTCAAGTGAAGCTGACTGAGATGATCCTTTCTGGCTTATGAGCTTGTTGAATAAAATGTAGTAAAGATGAACGTTTTCAGACATAAATAATTGCAAAAAGGGGTTTATTTAACTTACTTAAACACAAAAATCATGTTGTTATTTTGATAATTCCAAAATCTATAGAAAGTACACATTTTTATTCTGTAGTGCTGGGAAATAAGAAACTGTTCACTGTCTACAATACATTAAATAAGTGTGTTAGCTAATAAAATTAAAATTAGGACGAAAATAATTAATTAAAGTTTTTTCAATTTTATGTAAAACAGTTTCACATCAGTTATAAATTGTGGTAGTATTCATGGAATAATCATCATCACGATGCGACGTTCAATTGACCATTCTGAAGAGACGAAAAAGCTAACAATTGCATGATCACTCCATAGTTTCCAAGTTTATTTAAGCACTTGCCATAGCGCTCAATATACTTCCGCATGATCACTTCATAGAAGCTGCCGCCGGTGAAGAAAATTACGCAGTTTTCACTTGTTCATCGTCGCTAAAATGCAGGCTGCCGATGAACTCCTTTAGTTCTCGGAACAGCTGGTAGCCACTGGACGCGAGGTCCGGACTGTAAGGCGGGTGGTCAAGTTGTTCCCAAGCAAAAG
>JAHWFO010028035.1:1509282-1519461 GCA_023313115.1 Rhysida immarginata | reverse complement strand
AACAACTTGACCACCCGCTTTACAGTCTGGACCTCGCGTCCAGTGGCTACCACCTGTTCGGGGAGCTAAAGGAGGTCACCGGCGCGCCTGCATTTTAGCGACGATGAACAAGTGAAAACTGTGTGATTTTCTTCACCAGCGGCAGCTTCTATGAAGTGATCATGCGGAAGTACATTGAGCGCTATGACAAGTGCTTAAATAAACTTGGAAACTATGTGGAAAAATAGTTGCACGTACATAGAATACGGTAAAGAAAAAAAATTTGAAAATATATATAGTAGTTTTGGTTTTATTGCAAAACGGACCTTGCTTTAAGGACAACGAGAAAGCATTTAACCCGTCACTTAACTCTGATGAAAGCCACAGGTGGAGTAACCAAGTATTGACGATTGTGAACTGTACTTTTTTTCCCCACCAATAAACTGAACCATTACTTTTAACCATAGAATAAAAATTTGTACTTTCCACAGATTTTGGAAGTATCAAAATTACTACATGATTTTTTTGTGGCAGTGCGTCAAATGAATATCTTTTTGCATTATTTATAGCTGAAAACGTTCATCTTTATTACATTTTTTCAACAAACTCTTAAGTCAGAAAGAATCATCTCAGCTTCATTCATACAACACCTGAACCATTCGTTACTTATTGCCAGGGGTTGTATTACCTAAAATAATATTTCATTATTTAAAAGAATTCGTTTATTCTAACATAAAATTTATTATTTTGCTGAATACCAACCTCAACCAAATTAATAAATTAGCAAATGAGTGACTGTATATAATAAACACATCAATTTAAATGTTTATAAGACAATGAGAAGTTTGATTATACCGAAAAGTGAATAGTGCATTACATAGAGGACAAATGTAAGTATCAGATACAAAAAAGAATTTTGAAATTCGGTTAACAAATAAAAAAGTTACAGCCATGGAGGCATTACTTTTCAACCAACTCTCCTAGACGTAAAACCAAGATGGCTTTCTAATTCATCCGCAAGTGTTCTCTTTGGCTTAGACCGAGAAGGCCATTCAAGTTCTTCCAAGCCCATTTCATTCCAGGCACAGATCTTGGTTCGTGGATGGGAGTATTGTTATATTGTTAAACAAACTGGCCCAAGGTAAACATCGCAATCCATAGTTTTCTTTAACGCTACCAGCACCAAATTTGCAAGTTGGCGCAATACACTGATGCACCAGCGCTCCACGCAAGACGTCTTCATTGCTCTATAGTCAGTTATTAACTTAAAAGTAAAAATTGTTCCTTCCAAGTGAAAACAGGAAAGAAACTTTCACAGACTGGGCGAACCAGGTAAAGCTTTAACCCAGCCTACATGGATAGGTAGATGTTTAGTTAGAGCGTTAAAGTTTCACTTTCAATAACTTTAGACTCTTTCTTGGAGATAATCCTAATGCTAAAGATAGTTCCATAGTGATTCTGGCAGCAGAAGCAAACCGAGTATTCACAGGCTCGTGGTCACTGGATCGAATCCAGGTAGCGGAATTTTTCTTTCTATTGTTTCCATTACCTTAACGGGGGAGGGGTTGACTTTGTGACAAATTTTGAGATTTTTTCACTATAAACAGGACGACACTTATAATTGAATGACATTCTGTTATTTATTGCTGCACTTTTTGGCTGTGCATCGATATCTTTTATAATTTTGTTAAAGTTATCTAATATGTATAAATTTTAATTAACAAGTGTCACAAACTAACCCCTGTATGCGACTGTTTCTCCATTAAATAGCAAAGGTAAAAATCGCTGTCACAAAGTAAACCATCAATCAAAATGTTTATTTGAACAACAAATACAAAGTTTAGATCATTAAACGTTAGATTGGTGATAAAGATTCTGGATAAGGCATGAAGGAACTGTTGGGATCATCACTCTCCTCTTCTGATTGGTCCGGTTTCCTTTTCCGCTGTTTATGGAACTGCTTTGTTTTTCCCTTTGTTGCAGTACCGGTGTTTTTTGTTTTCCTCTTGTTTCTTGTTTTTTCTATATCTTCCATTGTGTCATTAGGAATGTCTGATGTTCCAATACTTTTTCTTGGAGGAACATCCATCTTTTTTTCGTCTTATCTTTTCTTTGGACTTGGTTGCTTCTCTCGTTTTCTTTAGCTCCTCAAGAAAAGTGTCACCAAAGCAGTTGGTCAAATCAGCCAAACCTGAATCAAGGATTGCACAATAATCGTGACGTTTGAGAAAGCTCATAGAAATTTGCATGTCTCACGTATTAAAATCAGTTCTCGACCTCTTTGGTATATTACAAGTTGTGTTCAGTGTAGTTTGCAATAAATGCTTCCTGAAATGTGTGACCTCAAATATTTTGAAAGGGGGCAGAGCATTGGTGTCCGTTTAGCAGGTGCTTCTGTGTTCCGAAGAACGACATTGTTGAACGTTTCAAGAGCAACAGTCTCCGGTGTTATGAGAGCGTAACAAAGAAAAAGAATAGTGGGCGGAAAACATGCTGAATGATATGAAAAGTCGAGCACTAACAAGGATTGTGTCGAAACAGCAGTTAAAAACTACTGCAACCAAAGCGACTGCAGAACTTAATATCCACCTTGAACACCCCATTTCGGTAAAATCAGTTCGCAGAGAGCTTCCTAAATGCGATATTCATGAAAGAGCTGCAATTGCAAGCCCTTTTATCACAAAGACCAATGCTAAAGCCCGTGTCAGGTGGTGTAAAGACCATAAAGCCGGGACACCCGATGACTGGAAAAGAGTGATAGGGTCGGATGAATAATAGAGTGACGTCGGGGTGAATTTACGTTTGGAGAAGACCCGTCCAGACTGTCTCATTCCTACAGTAAAACACGGTGGCGATCTGGAATAATTAGGGGGGGGGGTGGAGGCATTTCTTATTATTCAGTTGGTCCAATAAATAACCTCAGTGGCCGAATTACTGATGACCAATATTGTGACAGCCTACGCGACCAGGTCCATCCCATGGCCCAGATTTTGTTGTTCTCTGAAAACAACGCCATTTTTCAAAACGATAATGCACTCAGACATACTGCCCGAACTGTGAAATCTTGGTTTGAAGAGCACGATGGCGAAGTGCAGCATGATACATAAATTAAATTGATATAGTACATAAACAAAAGACGGGCAAGGGATGCATTCTTAGGTTGTTAGATCCGAAGAAGAGATGATGGCAACGGTGCGCTTCTTTCGGGGCGGATGATTCGAAAAGAAATTGGCGTAACCGGAAGTATAATCGACTGAAATAATAGAGTGGCTCGAGCATTCTCTCTACTGCCTCTGTCGAGCACTCTCCACTGGGAATTGTCCACGCTTTGCGTCTGGTGACAATACAGCTCCGCCGAGGGTCACATATACAAAATGGTGGCGCTGCTCTCCCAACTTTCTGCATGCGTTATCAACTGTTATCGGAGCGACACACACACACAAAGCCTACACCGACTGGAGCTGCTCTTAAAGATAGGGCCCTCCCAACACCACCTCCTCTCCTTTTTCAACGCGTAAAACACATTCCCCTTCCCCAGTCCCTACACCCCTGCCAATAAAATAGCGAAATAGTAACAATGCTACTTGTCTTGCTCTCGAGTCTAGTCTCCTTTGACGTGTACGCTTTTAATACATCCGAACAAACTATCTCATCCGTGCCGCTGTGTCAGCCAACCGTCCCAGATCGCGATTATGGCTTAATTAACATGATGTTGCGATAGACGAGAGGCTCCACTTTAGCCTTCCATGAGTTAGTAGCTATTGGGATGGAAGATCATTTTAGTAGCAACCCGGCTAAGTATATGGGCTGGATGGAGATCGTTATAAGCATTTCGAGGGTCGTAAGAGCACTGGCGAGGATCTTAATATTAAGAAAAATAAAAACTATAAAATAAACTCTTTAAGCACACGCTTATTTTATAAAATGTACTAACAAGTAAAAATTAATTTTAGTGCCTATTTTTTAAATAGGAATTCATAAAATTAAAAAAGAAAGGTAAAAGTCTGGCGGCGCGTTTATTATGTAATATTTTCATTTTAAAATTTAATATTGAACATGTTTATTTTTTTTTAATTAAGTATTATGAATTCCTATTTAAATAAGAAGCACCAAAAGTTATTATTTTACTTTTTAGAACACTTTACAAAGTGCTTAATTTTTTTATTATTTAAACGTTTCAAGCTATTTCTGGCTGAAGCTTCAATTAAAAAGCGACCTTCAGTTACAAATAAAAAAAAACAGGCTTGTTAACAAATATTTCAAACGAAATTGACGTCTGGGAGTTACCATTCTTAGCAATCGAGCAAACAACATCGTCACAAATTATACCAAGCTTGTATGATAATCATTCAGTTGCAGGTTAATTGGTATTTGAAAGGGACCTTTAATATTAAGGAACTTTGTATTCGTGGTGAAGAGTATTCTGTGTATTTAAATGAGCATTTGTGCCCTTTTTTTTAGGTCTCTTTTTGTCAAGGCGAAAGCCAAGCAAAAATCTGGTGATTTAAAATTTTTCTGGATTAAAAATGGGAAAGTATTCGTTAGAAAATCTGAAAAGAGCCCAGTCATTGAGCTTGGCTCTGAATATGATATTGAGTTAATATAAATTAATTACCCCTAACTTTATGATTATCGATAATGTATATTTAACTTATTCTATTTACATTCAAATCAATAAGTATGGAAATAGGTTTAATTTGGAGAAAATCTATATTGCACTCTATTTCCATACGTTAAATTATATAATTACATCTATCTAATATCTCAGCTATGAACACTTATATCCCTGGCTCAATCTCCCTCAATGCTTTCATTGACACCATATCAGACAAAATTTTTTTTTCTATTTTCGCTTTAAATATTCGGAGTCTACATGCTAACTTGGATGAACTATTGCTTTCACTCTCTAACTATCCCTCTGTTTTAACATTAATTGAAACATGGACCGTTTCTAATTCTGATATTCCTCATATTTTGGGTTATAATAATTTTTCAATTTCTAGAAAGACACGTAAAGGTGGAGGTATCTGTTGTTATATCCATAATAAATTAACAGTGAATGTTTTAGATGAAGGAACGTGTATTAATGACGATTACGAATTCCTTACTTCATTAATAAATAATATGTTCCTTATCATTAATATCTATCGCCCTCCAAGTGTTAATTTTAATAATTTTTTAACCTTTTTCGAATCCCTTCTTTAGTCTTTGCGTCCTACGGCCAAAAAATGTATAATTCTAGGTGATTTTAATTCAGAATTTTTACCACCCTTACTTAGAAATACGGCTGAACTTTTATGTCTTTTAAATAGCTTTGATCTTTCACCCACTATCACTTCCCCTACACATTACTCCATCAGCCATAATTCCTTTACTCTAATTGATCAAATTTTTACTAATATCACGAACTTCATCCAAAGTGGAACAATTGATTTATCAATTACTGACCACCTCCCCTTATTCCTAATTTACTCAATGAAGAATTGGTATCCTACCCAGAATTTCACTTCTAGGTTATATACTTTGCACAGAACGCAAATCTTTGCTTCTTACCTACAACTAACTAGCTGGGATACGTTATTTTTGAAAGAACACAACTCCGATTTAAATTTTGAAATTTTTTTTAATCATTTTGTGAATGGTTACACTAGATATTTTCCTTTAAAAACCTTTTCTCGAACCCCATCCTATCCAAAAAACCGTGGATTACAGAAACATTATTAAGACTAATTAATAAGAAGCACAAGATCTATAAACAATATATCAAAAATCCTACATCCATAAAAAGAAATCACCTTAAAGCTATCACCAGACTAGTGAAAAGTTCCATTAAAGCAGCCAAAAAGAAATATTATGCCGAGCTGTTTTCCTCAATTAACAATCCCAAAGAGAAATGGTATCAAATTCGAAAGGCTTTATCACTTCCAAACAATCATAAGTTGCCTTCCTGCTTTGACAGTAATTATACTCCACCAAGCCTTTTCCCTTTTTTGAAAGCACTTTTCCCATGCTCCCTTGCTGACAATAATAATATTGATATCAACAGTGACTTTTCCCCCTCATATTCAATTCAGAGACCTCCCATTTCTCCACCTGAATCTTTTTTTCCCCCTCCAACAACCTCCAACGAAATTTTAGCTGTTATAAACAAATTTTCAAAATCTAAAACTACGGATATTTATGGTCTTCGCCAAGATGTGATTATCAGTATCGCTCCATATATTTCTTATCCCCTTTGTACTCTTTTTAATATGTCTCTCTGTGAAGGAAAATTCCCTAAACAATTAAAATATGCAAAAGTAATTCCAATTTTCAAGAAAGGAGATTCCAATGATTTCAACAATTATAGACCCATTTCTATTCTACCTTTTTTTTCAAAGATTTTCGAAAAACTTTTCTTTATTCGCTTAAGTCATTTCATATTTTCCCATGATTTCATTTCCCCTGCACAACACGGTTTTTGCCCAAAGAAAAACATCTCTACAGCTCTTTATGAAATATCGGAATATATTAATATACAAATGGTTCAAAAGAAAATGGTTTTAGCCTTATTTCTTGATTTCAAAAAAGCATTTGATATTGTTCCCCATACATTATTATTAAACAAATTAAAATTATTGTACGGTATTAGGGGGCTGCCACTGAATTGGATAGCCTCTTTTGTTTTAGATAGGCATTATTCTCTTTGTCTCAATTCAGTTCTTTCACCAAAATTAATCAGTAACCAGGGAGTACCACAAGGCTCTATTATATCGCCGCTATTGTTCTCACTCTTTATCAATGATATTTCCAATATTGCTGGCGATGCACAATGCATATTATTTGCTGATGACACTTCATGTATAGCCTCAGCTGATTCCGAAGAAGAACAATGATGAGATAATTAATGATGATTGATGATGATAATCTCACCCCCCAGGTCAGTCCTCCTCCGCAAAAAAGCCACAAATCTTGCCTGACACCCAACACCGCGAAATGTCCAAGAAGAAGGGGAGGGCCCTCAAACTTTAAACCAAGCCAGATGACCTGAAGATGTCCTGAGTGACAGGACGAAAGATCTCGTCGTACTTCTCTTTTTAGTTCCTTTTTATTTATGTTTATTGATTTTCAATTATTATACTATGTTGAGCAGATGAATAAACCCACAATTAATACATCCGAAGAAGAACTTGAAAATGTATTAAACGCTTTACTAAGAAAAATCTATAAGTGGTCATTATTAAATAAACTTCCACTTAACCTAAACAAATCTTACTACATGATCTTTCATCAACGCAATAAATTAATTAATTATAATAAAATTAAGCTTTGTGTTAATAATAAAGTCTTAACTAGAGTCTCTTCCTATAAATATTTAGGAATTTATTTTACCCCTGATTTATCATGGAGCCTTCATATAAAACATCTAGCTACCAAACTATCCCGTTCTTTAGGCATTATTTATAGAGTCAATCATCTTCCACGTAATATTTTATTAAATTTATACTTTACCTTAATTCATACAAATTTATGCTTTGGGATATGTTTATGGGGATCGACCACACAGGAAAATAAAAACCTTATAATTAAACTTCAAAAACGTTTTTTACGTATACTGTTAAATAGGCCCGCTTTCTCTTCCGTCAGTTAAGAATTTAAAAACTTTGATGAACTTTATTTTATTCAAGTAACTCAATTTATATATAAAGTCAAACATAACGTATATTATATTAGAAATCCCCCAATGATAACTAATCCATATCATCACTATCACACGAGAGAGAAAAAAATAATAATCCCATTTTATAGAGTGAATTACTCAAAGAGATCAATCTCGATTTCTGGCGCTATCTGTTGGTCAAAATTAACTAAAGAACTTCACGATGCACCTTCTCTTCAATTTTTTAAACGTCTTCTCCTTAAAAGCATTTGCTCGGGCCAAATTACATCTGATTTAACTTCTGTTTACTATTAAATGTTAACTAATTTACGCAGTCTTCTGTTTATTCTACTATTAATTAATATTGTTGTTGTTTAATATCATACAAAGTTATATAATTTTATATTGATTATGTAAATTTTTCATTAAAGGATGTCCCTGGACAGGCCCCAGGCCTTCGGGCACCTTTAAGTTCTTTTGGTGCTAAAATTGCTGATTTTATCTTATATGAATATTTTTTAAATTGAATATTATTATTATTACCAATTTATTGTTCTATGATTGCAATTAATTGTATTTGCAATTGTAAATAACAATTGAATTTGAATTGAAATGGAAATTGTATGTTTAAATTAAAAAAAAAATAATAATAATAAATTTTTGAAATTCCGAAACTATAAAATATTGCATTGTCACCGCAAATGGATTACTGTGCCGAATTTGGAGTAGTTTGAACAAGGGGAAGTGGGTGAAAAATTGATTGCAAGAGTTAAGTTGAACAAAACAAATGTTGCGAGTTAAGTTGTGTATAAAAATACTCATTTTAGGGGTATTACTAATTAAAAAATTTATCATTATCATCATAGCCGCCACGCGTATACAGCGTGTCTCAACCTAATCTTTAGGGTCAAAATTCTGCAGATGGTAGGATTGAGAGTATTTTGAGATAGGGAGGGAACCAAAGGTCGGAAATGCTTATTTCAGGCATCACTTGAGCGAGTAATACGTGTGAGGAATGTTTTTATTTATTAATACATAAACTACTTACAGCTTAGAGCAAGCGTTCGAAGTTGCGGCTTGCTGAAATTTTGCCGCACACTTTCAAATATCCTTGATGTCTGTTTTATTATAAGGAGACGAGCAACTTGGACTCCGGCAAGCACTTTCGCATCAGATTCTACCGGGACTCGGAAAAAGGAAATCTCGACTATACATTTAATTTGAAGTTATTGTTACAAATATTTATTTCGCTTCACCATTTGAGAAGCTCTGATTTAGTAAATCAAGTGATTGATATTCTTGTAATACGAGGGACGTTCAAATTTGACCTGGACTTTATTTTTTGTAAATTTCATTGTTGTAAAAATCTAAGCTTTCATTGTTGGGATGACAACTACCGTCTGTCATGCAAATGCAACACCGCTCATCCGGTTGCCATGACAACCGACTGTTTGTTTAAACAAAATGGCGGACAGCGATGTGTGAAAGCATTTGTCGACCGAAGTGCAACAACGAATAATCATCCACAAGGAAGGTGTGAAAGCATCTGAAATTCATCAAAGACTTCAAAGACAGTTCACCGAGTCAATGTTTGTCTCGATCATCTGTCACTGCTTGGTGCCAAAAGTTTGAAGGAGGGTGAGAATCCACCGCCAATGAACCTCATAAGGCAAGGCCAGCAATCGCTGTCAATAATGGCATCATCGGACGAATAAATGAGTTGATAAGGGACAACAGGCGGATTCATGTCCGAGAATTGGCTTCAATACTGAACATCAGCACTGGCAATGTGGAGACCATCATCCACGATAAGCTGAAATTCAACAAGATCTGTGCCAGATGATCATCGGTCCCTAAGCAACTTTCCGATGATCACAAACCACCCGGGTGGAAATTTATTTCATGCTGCTGCAGCGATAGGACAGAGAAGGTGATAGCTTCCTACGTAAGGTGCGTTGTGACCACCGACGAGACATAAATTCATCACCTTACTCCTGAAAGCAAGCGTGCGAGCATGGAGTGGCGACACACTGACTCACTACGACCCAAGAAATTCAAGTGGACACCGAAGGCAGCGAAAGTGATGGCGACTGAATTCTGGGACAGTAAGGGAATTGATGCCGATTTTCTGGAAGAACGTCGAACCATAAATGCACCCTACTACTGTGACATTTTGAGGACGCCCCTGAAGCCGACACTAAGGAAAAAGCGACCAGGACTCCTTACCAGTGATGTCTGTTTTCTTCAAGACAATACCAGACCACACACAGCCAAACTGACTATGGACACACTGACGGAACTCAAATGGGACATTTTACGACATCCTCCATAGAGCCCGGATCTCTCCCCTTGCGACTATCATCTTTTTAAACCACTGAAAGAATTGTCGGTAGGGCAGAAGTTCGGCTCCAATGAGGAAGTGTAAAAGGCTGTCCTGACGTGGTATCCAGATCCTCCCATAACGCTGGAAAAAAATGTATAGAGAAGCAAGGAGAGTTCTCTGAGAAATAACTGGTGTGTGTGTGTGTGTGTGTGTGTGTGTGTGTGTGTGTGTGTGTGTG
>JAHWFO010028035.1:1485985-1509272 GCA_023313115.1 Rhysida immarginata | reverse complement strand
TGTGTGTGTGTGTGTGTGTGTGTGTGTGTGTGTGTGTGTGTGTGTGTTTTCCTTGTAGTTTTCTGATTTTATAAAAAATAAAGTCCAAGTCAAATTTGAACGCCCCTCGTAATGAACGAGAAGAAAAATTCCGCAACTTAAGATCGAACCAGGGACACAAGCATTCCTCTCGCTGCTGTTAGAAAGTGAACTATGGCAGAGTAGAACACATCTATGCAAAAAGGGCCTCAATTTCTATTTGACACTGCGGTTCTGATATTTATCATCACCATCATCATCTGGGACGAGTTTTCTTTTTGTCGTCTTATTGAGGTAACAATACATTAATAAATCTTTAATCAATTTTTATATAGAAACGTCTCGAACTGTGGAATGTGTTCAAACTTCTTAACCTTCTGCATAGAGATGACAGATAAAACGTCCCAACGTAGAGAACACGTGGAGAGATGCTGGTGTCGAGCCAGATGTTGATTGTGAAACGTTGCAGTCTGTCTTTGTAGTGGAATAACTTATCAACCAAGCACTTCCGGTTATATATTTATACGACTTTTTTTTATTTTTATTTTGTTATGGGGAACCAGCCTCCGCAGTATATATCCATTTTATATTCACTGTATATAGAACATCTGAGGGTACTAAAAACCAATTAAGAATGTCGCTGCCTCGCCAATTTTTCTCTAATTTTTTGAATTTTGATTTCAGATTCGCATAGAGCATTAGAAAGTAGTTTTAATGTAATAATCTGGATGGTTTCGTCTGTGCTATGGCACTTCCTACAAGTCCTATCAGACAAATCTTTGTGAACGATTTCTGTAGCTTTAATGATCTGTATGACAATATAGTTCCAAAATATAGTTCACTATTACCAAAATTTCGACGTTTTCCTGTGGGAGAGATTAAGTCAACAAGGAAGGTATGAGCCTTTCGGTAACAGAGGGTGGGTGTATTTTCTGTGTTTTGTAAGCATTTTCATGTTTTCCTTTCACGTTGCTCAAGAGCTGTGGATGTCCACTTTGAGACTCTAAAAGAAAAGGATAATAATGAGTGCTGTTAGCCTTGGTTAAGTCTTTGGAAAAGTCTCGTGCTTTCGATCTATCGCGATATTGTTTCGTGACTGTGCTCTTCATGCGTTTGGCTTGTTTAAACCCTAGATGCGTGCAAAACTTCTTTGGTTTCCATGTGAACCTGCTCATCCAACGTGAAGCTCCATCCCTGAGAACTCGGCTTTCAATGCGAATGATTCTGCACATTTCATTCTGTCCAAACTGCTCCTGTATGTCTTGTCAAAAAGTGAACCTTGTGAAGCAATTGATGCAATTATGTTTGTAGGTGGGTGGGGGAGGGGCTCAATTACATTTAAATCCGCAATGGCAAGTCTCAGAGGCAGGTCAACACAGGGCCAAGTTCAAGTGAAGGAGCTCAAGTGAAGAGAGGGAAAAAATTACACTGGAAACACTAAAGCCTTGGTGTAGGAAATGCCTTAGTATATGACCTATGTGTTTAAGATCGTGCTATGTCACAATACTTAAAGACTTTTGGGTAGTGAGTGAGCCCAATAGCAGTGTGAATGATACAGGTTCGAATGGTTTCCTTGTTAGTTGGCTCCCCAAAAGAGTCATTTTGTATGCAAGGTCAATATATATAATGATATTGTCTTTTGCATATCATTATTATTATTGTTGTTGTTGTTTTGGAAAAACTCGGATCAAGTCCGGAAACTAAATCCCAGAGGTGGACCAAGAAGCTTAAATACAGGGAAGGGAAAATTTACGTGTTGGTGGGAGCATTAATGTCTGGGTGTAGGAATTCCCTTATTAAGTGACAGATGTTTAGAATTGTGACTTTTCGTACAAGTATGGGTTTATATGCAATGTTGACAAGCTTTTGTGTAGTGAGGTGGAAAAACGCCAGTGGCAGAAAGAACGATTAGGAACAATATGTATTCTAGCAAGGTGTGTTAAGAAAGTTTAAATCCACGTCTGCAATCAGGGTTTTGAAACATTTATTTCGAACAAAATAGTTTTATGAACAGAAATTCCATTTTGAATGTGTGCACAGTAAATAAACAAAATATCCCACATTTGTGGCAAATACTTTTCAAATAAATGGAAAAAAATAGGAATACTGCAGAATTTGCTCTTAAGAAATTTTAAATTCGCCCGTCAAAACTTTGCCTACCATTCTGAATTGATGCTGCTACTAATATTTAATGAAGCCACCCACCCTATGCTCCAATCAACTTAAATACTCGATCAGGCATGCCTTCAACAGATTTTTTTTTAACTGCGTGCCCTTCAGTTTGTCTCATGCACGATAAATGGCTACTTTTAAATCATTGACATGTGAAAATTGCCTGTTTTAACATTGCTCACACATTCTCCATCGGATTTAGGTCCGGACTTCTGGATGGCCAGTCGAGGATAGTTATTTGTTGCAATATTAAAAATGCAACTTACAGAATAAAAATGTAATTTAAAAAAAAAAAAATTATATTCAGGTTGTAAAATAAACTATTTGCAAATTCTTAAATGGATTCTTCAAAGTAAAAAATGCCGTTTGCTGCTCTCCAAACCGCCGTTTTGTTGATTGCGATGTATGGCATGGAGAATTGTCTTGTTGGAATGTCCAAGAGTTTCCGCCAATTAAAGGGCCAAAGGGTATCGAGTGATTGTACAACATCTAATACGCTTTAGAGTCCAACCTTCCATTCACTGTAACGAGATCTGTCTTACCACCCGAGCGGAATGCAGCCCAAACCATAATACTACCACCACCCTAATGAAATTTTCTTTAGGTTCCGTTCTTAAATCGCGCCAATATCCGTTATTACCATCGGAAAAAAGTACACAGCTCCATTTATCCTTCCAGTCCATAAGTGTTTTGGCCCATTCTAGCCTCGCTTGTTTAAATTTTGCAGTCAGCTTTTGTTTGGCTTGAAGTTTGATGCATGCAATATTTTTGTTGCTTTTCAATAACATTTGCCACCATAACATGTTGTGACACTTAAGAATCTATTTCACTCGCAACTGACCTTGTCGACATTCCTTTTCTCCTTGCTAATCAAAACCTTTCCTCTTTGCCTTTTCTTTAGTTTTGGCTTTCGTCCACTCCTTTTGTTTTTCCCATATTGGCCACCTTTTTTAATGGCACCAACAGATCGACCCACTTTTGCTGCAATATATCTCTAGGATTTATTTCCCTCGTCCTTTCAGAAAGTAAACTTTTCTCACTTCGTGTACCATGTGGCATTGTGGAATTTTCGTTTGCATACAAAACTGTGTGGCTTGCCTTTTAGGCGTACCTTGAACTGATTTGCATATGTCGTAGCCTACTGCTGTTGGCTGTACCACTTCTGGAAGGGGTGGATTTAGTATTTCTTAACAGCAAAATTCTTCCTATTTTTTTCCATTTATTCGAAAACTATTTGCCACAAATGCGGGGTATTTTTGTTAATTTACTGTGCACACATTCAAAATGTAATTTCTGTTCATAAAACTATTTTGTTCGAAATAAATGTTTCAAAACCCTGATGGCAGACATGGATTTTATACATTCTTAATACATCTTCATTCCCCAAAGACGTTTTATTTCGTGTGCAAAATCTGTATATTTAGGGATTTTGTAATCTGTGTGTGTGTCTTTTGTAAATTGGGAATGGAAATATCAATTCTGTAGAGAGTTTGTTTTGTTTATCTACGAGTCCAATGCCTGATCTGTTATGAGGGAGAGTTTCGTTAGTAATTATAGCGCTGTCAAAAATTAATTTGTGTTGTTCTCTAGGATATACAATGGACTATCAAAAAGTTCCCGGAATTGTAGTCTAGCCGGTGATTCCCAAGCGCGCGCAGTTTGGTTGCATCGTGTTCGGACGTGTCATTCGGGAGCTATAGCGTGTGCTTGTAAGAGGGTGTAACACATGTTGGCGCGATGTCACAGTTTGAGCAGAGAGCAAATATCAAGTTCATGTTCAAGCTTGGAAAAAGTGCTACGGAGACACTGCAAGCACTGAAACAGGCGTACGGGGATAGTGCCCTTAAGAAATCAGCTGTGTTTGATTGGTTCAACTGTTTTAAGGCGGGCCAGGACAAGCTCGAAGATGAGCCGCGGTCGGGAAGACCAACAACTTCCAGGCAACCTGTAAACGTCGCAAAAGTGCTGGATTTGGTGCGTACTGATTGGAGGATAACCATCAACGAAGTGCCTTCAGAAATGAACATTTCTTTCGGGTCTGCTCAGGCGATCTTGGTTGAGGAACTGAGGATGCGACGCGTCTGCGCGAAGTTCGTTCCGACGGGTCTGTAGATCAGATGGAATGTCGGATGTCAATTGCTGGTGATCTGTTTGAACGAGCATCTGCGCATCCACAGTTTTCATGGACTACGGGGTCAACGTTTTGTGTCAAAAGAAGAGATGAAGAGATCGAAGCAAGTGCGACAGGTTGTCTGTCTCAAGTCCATTCCAAAGGAAGAGTTCGCACGGGCTTTTCAGGAGTGGCAGTCTCGTTGGGGTAACTGCGCGTGTGGTCAAGGAAAGTACTTTGAAGGGGGATTAAGGCTGCGATGCATACTGTATCCAGTCACCGGCCAGACTACCGGCGGGAACTTTTTAATAGTCCCTTGTTTGTAAAGTATGGAGTGTCGATGTCCCTACCTGGTTATCTCTGTTTAAATAGTTTATCTACGTGAGAATTTTGTAACTGGATATGACCTGATGGATGGTTTCCTCTGCGATATGGCATTTCTTGCAAGTTCCATCAGTCGAATCTTTGATAATGTGTTTTCTGTATCTTTTAATATTAATAATTTGGTTCTTGTATGGCAACCATGACTCCTTCAATTTCTCCAAAGACTCTCCCTTAACTAAAAGTTCGATGCTTTTTTTTTTTGTCGAGGTGTGGCTGGGTCGAAGTCAGAAGGATGTCTACCATGGAACTGGTTTTCGAGCCATGATTGAAGTTTAGTGATGCTGTAGAAAAGTTATAGGTGTTCTGCACGCTGTTCAGATTTAAAGGTGTGTATTTTGTAACAGCTATGAAGATAGCTAGTTTTGTGCAACGGTGACATGTATTGTTTAGAGTAAAAGAATCTCTGAATGACTGAGTCTGTTTCTGGTGTAGATCTACGTATTATATAAGTAAGTTTTCTTCTGATCGAGGTAGCTATGTGTGAATGGCGTTTTATTAATTATTATTATTATTATTATTATTATTATTATTATTATTATTATTTATCTGCTCTGATTTTTTTATTTCTGTTGAGCGAGAGACGTGGTACGTGGTGGGGGTATTTTTAAGTGAATGTTTGTGGGGTGGAGGAGGCGGGAAGAAAGCAACTCTCGACTTCTTAATGGGGTTTTGTACGGTTCGTTGTAATGGGTCTGTGGCTCGTCGTCGAGTGCCCATATTCAAACAAGTGGTTGCGAAGGCAGCGCACGGATACGAGAGGGATGTGAGTGCACCGCTGGCGCTGATTGGTCGGCGCGGGCCGAATGCCGTGTGTCTCGAGCGGGGCATCCTCCGCGCGAACGGGCTGGCACGCTTGAAACGGCGCGAGCGATCAATCAGGGCTCAATTTACAACGACATAAGCTTATTGCTAACAAGCTTAAGCCCTTTATTATCCCCTGCCTGACTCCGGCTAGCCTTTGCATTAACCCAGTGCGTAAGCGTCTCTCTCGCCCGTTTGATCACTCTTTCCCATCAAGCTCCTCTTCGGCGTTCCAAAGGCGCCTTTTACCCTCCCACAAAAATCGCCTTCCCGTTTTTAAGTCAAGCCCAAGAGAGCCTCCGCCGGGAATCGCTTAAGCGTCCCCCCTTGGGCGGGCCCGGAGTGATGGCGGCGGCCAACCTCGCTCCTCTTCTTGTTACTTCTTTTTTTCTCACTTTTACTCTTATCATAACAGCCATCTTCTTTCTTATTATTATTCTTCTTGTTACTGGTATTGTCATCATTATAGTCAGCACTCTCACCATTCTCCTAACTCGTTCTCCGTTTCTGATCGTAGGTGCTGCCGTCGCCCTGGTTCGGTGTCAACGCCGCCACGACACCTCCGTCGCCGCCGCCTCTGCTCTTGCTCTCGCTACTCCTCTTGCTGGTGCGCGCTCTGCCAGAGCCGTGGTGGGAACCCCATTGCGAGATCACACCTGAGCCAGGTAAGTCACTTATATAAACTACCTACTTACTTTACTTGCCTGCCTGCCTAGCTAGCTAGCGAGCGAGTTTTGCGTTGATCCGTTGGTCAAAGCGAGTCCAAGGGGATTATAAACGGGACGCTCGCTGTTGGCAAGCCTTTCTTCAAAACAATAAAAGAGAGAGCGAGCAAAAAAAGAGGGGGCTCGGGTGGGATGGAGCCATGAGAAGGGAATAGGAAAAGAAAAGAAAACCTCAGAGGAATTGGTAGAGCTGGGGGGGGGGGGGGGGGGGGGGAGTATGTAAGGATAGAGAGAAAGAAAGAAAGAAAGAACATTGAAGCGGAACCGATCGTCGTTCCATAATGGAAGCATAGAGCACAAACGAACATTCCGAGCGGGCTTTACATAAACATGAACAAGGGAAGAAGAGGAGGAGGGATTTAGGGGAAAAGAACCGCTAAATTGGAACAGAGATGATGATGATGATCAATAATAACAACAACAACGCGTGTGGATATTTAAGAATGGAGTCTATAAAGGAGGATGGGCGGCTTCTCTTTGCGACGATCGTGCAATGCTGGAAAGCACCACGAAAAGTCAACGCGCTCTGCCCGAAAGGGTTCTCAAGTTTCTTATGTTATTGTCCTATAAATAGATCTTCGTATTTACTAAAGCTAAACGGAATGGGATTCAGAATTTGGCTCACATTGACTTTGCAGGATATTCGAGCCAATTTTTTTGGAGCTGCCGAAAAGGACATAGTCTTCTATGGTCATTTTCACTTCAAAGCATCAATAAAAAATGCTAATACGTTAACTTTTTGGGTAAATGTCATTTTACGAAGAGTTGCAGTCATTAATGCATAGAATAAAACATTATATGACATTTTGAATGCAAACATTATTTTGAATCATTACTTTTTGTAGAATTTTTCGACTTTCTATCGATCTCCTCTACTTTGCTATTACATAACAGAGAAAGGATTCATCCTCCAATTGACCATGCTTGGCTAATTTCCTAATGTTAGTACATCTCAATGCGTCATTATCAACTATTTATTATATTAACAATTAACTTATGAAACTTCTTCTTGATAAATTCTAATATGAAACATAGATAAAAATAATATAAATTAAAAATATACATTTTGCCAGTTATTGTTGATATGTATGAGATGTGGTTCAGTTGAAGAAACGCATCTCTTCCAATAACTGAACCATATCTCATACATAAGAAATTATAAATGGAAACTGGAGATGATACTCCAATCATAAGAAAATGATATTATCAGAAAAAAAAAACCCAATTTGTACCAAGTCCCCTATTCAATCACACATATTGCTATATCCTATATTTACGATGGCCCAATTGGTAGAGGCAACAAGTTTGATACTCGAGGTTCCTGGAATTTTTTTCTGATAATCTCAAACATATCCAACAATAATTGATCTGTAATTGGTATATTTTAATTTCATTTCATTTACGTTTCATAGTATAAATTATAAAGAAGAATTTTCATAAGTTAACTGCTAATCTAATCTCTTCCTCCTTTTCTATATAATAAATTATTAGCGGTTAAGATACACTTGCGGCTACTTGGGCCACAGACCGACTAGCTAGGTTCCAGGGGTTGCAACAAATACAATCGGCAATATAATCATAAAAATAAGACCAGAATTACAGTAAGCTATGAAATCACAGCTTAACTCAATCAAAGTAAACTAGTCTCAACCCTTGTATTATTAGAAAGCAATAAAACAAGTGACAAATACTAAAATATGGACATAATCTAGGACTAATTTAGTGTAATTCCAATTTAAAAGTTAATTCGGGTCAGTGAAGCCTAGGCCAGATGCAATCAATGATCTAGATTGTTACCTAATAAATAAATAAATGCTAAGGCGCCTAATGGTACTTGTATAATTATTATTCTTATTATTTTTGGTTTTTAATTTGTTATGGTTGACAATTTACTTACTAGAATTAAGAAACAAAATCGTGGTGGAAGTCTAATTATGAGATTAATTATATTCACCATTTTAATTTATTAGTTAATTTTCTCCATCCAGCCTCAGTCGACCCCTAACAATGTCATATCGAGTCCTGAGGGGCGATAACGACCACTAGACTATCACAATAAATCAAAACCTAGATTCTCATAATTCAGATAGAAATCTGGCTAATTCAGGCGGGATTTTATTTCAAAAAAATTCCCTTAAAACGTTAACTTCAACCTCTATGTGATCTACAGGCTCTTGCCATAGGTCATACTGTGACCACGGGGGGGCGAGTATCTAATACTACGCTGACAATTATGTTTATGAAATTGACACCATTCCTTACAAATACTAAAAATTTCATTGATTGTAATTTTCGAGCTAAATTAGAAAAACAAATTTTCAAAAAGACTTTATTGTGAAGTTGTACTCAAGCCCAGATAATAACCCTAAACAATACTTTTAAAGAATACATAAAGAGATATCGCTATTAAAAACGGATATTCTTAATATTCTCAGAAATAACATTTTTTTCTTGCAAGCGTTTCAGATAGCTAAAATATTCATGTAGACAGGACCGTTAACGAGGCCAAACCGTCGCTTGCATGCTCGGACGCCGGCTAGAGAAGTAACACTCTCCTGCTGCTGAACCCTGAACCAGTTGAGTGGTGCTACAAGAATAGATAACAAAGGATGATGCAAAACGAGAGTTGTCGGATTACTCCTCAACCAAGACAACAGTGTCACGTGTCGTACAATGCTATCATACCATCTCCTAGGCAGCATAGCGCAGAACCGCGAGATGCGAACCAAGCTTCAAACCATTTCACCTACTTGCTGCCATGAACCCAAGTTTCGGACTACATCGTGGCTGAGGAACAGATAGTCTGACAAGCAAAACCCAAGGCAAACGAGCAATCTGCTTTCTGTTGTGCTCAAACCGTCAGTGTTCTCTCTCTCTCTCTCTCTCTCTCTCTCTCTCTCTCTCTCTCTCTCTTTCACATATAAACAAGATTAGCTCATATATACATAAAAAATTATGCAACTTTTTATTACATCACTAGAGTTCAATTGAATTTCTATTTCATTTAAAAATTCAAACAATCTGCTTTAATTAGATATTTCTGTTCTTTAAAAATATTTATAATTTGTATTCAATTTGTTGACATCCTAACTTTAAAATATCCTGTCTCATTAAATCGGTTTGTCCAAATTTTCACATTCAACGGATAGTAATGAATGTCTACTTGGATGTCTACTTTTCATTCAAAACGAATCATGGATGTCAGTTACTGCTTCATTTGCTATAGACAAGTCGACACTGTCACTTTACGTAACATACAAATAAATACAGTGACTTTAAGCCATTTTCTAGAGAGTGGGGACGGGGGGGTTAGAGTTCTCTGGAGGTCTTAGATGCAACAGGCGAGCTTCTACCGTCGCAAGAGACGCTTTTTTGTAAAGTCCTCGACTGGATGTAAACCCCACGTCCACAGGGCTCGAACAGACTTCTTCACAGCACGATGATTTCTGGGATAATTTTCTGAATCCGAGTTCCAATGAAAAAGAATACGCGATTGGCTTTTGATCATCTTTTCAGTTACACCCGTACGGAATGGAAACTGAATTCATCCCTTGTGCTATCTTAAGGAACTGTCATTGGACTATTATTTGCAGTGTCGAAACAATTTTACTTACGCTTTTGATCATGTTCAGTTATTACTTTCTCATATATATACAAAGAAGGTATTGTAATCGTCCAAAAAAATCGATCTTGACATTTTAATAAATCTCGACGTTTTAGACCTTCCCTAAATTCGAAAAATACATTTTTTAGAATATGTCCGTGTGTCCGTCTGATAACTCAAAAACGCAACGAGCTAAATGGATGAAATTTGGTGTCTGATCCTTACACCAAATCGTAGATCTATATCAACTTTTGGTGTAAACCGGGAATGGTAGTTTAC
This sequence comes from Rhysida immarginata, assembly GCA_023313115.1. Classification (NCBI taxonomy): domain Eukaryota; kingdom Metazoa; phylum Arthropoda; class Chilopoda; order Scolopendromorpha; family Scolopendridae; genus Rhysida; species Rhysida immarginata. Next base: position 1,499,179 of record JAHWFO010028035.1, on the reverse strand, counting down.
CTAAACACATATTCAATTTCTTCTTATAAATAAGATCTTAAATAAAGGTAAACAAATAAAATCTGGTATAGGCTTCATAATGCTGAAAAACAATTACATATCAAACTTCAGCCAAATCGCACAAGCAAAAAGGGTACTTGACCTGAACACATATTTAACATCAATAAGCAAGTGATGCAACAAAAGTAAACAATTAAACTTCTCCTTTCTTTTTAACAATTAAGACAATGATAACTTCAATTGTTGGTTAATTAAAATATACGAAAAGAGCTATATATCGGCAACCCGAGGCCAGATTTGACCAAACCTAATTCATTTTGCAACTTAGCCCATTTCAGGGAGAGCTTATTTCAACGGTTTGAACACTCCCGATTTTAAGTTTTGCTTGCGTGCACTTTAAGTTGTTGTTCGAAACTATTTTTAATCATCAAATGACAGAATAGGGCCGTCTTATTCATTCTAAACTCTTAGCTAAATAACAATAACAAAATAATACACAGAAGATACTTCGTTACACTGTTGTGATTGTTCATGTGAATAACAAGGTTTTATTCAGTATAAAGCAATCGTACTTGGTGATGAGTTGTGTTTAAACCAAGTGTGAATGTAACAGGCTATTAAAGCGAATTGTTTAGCGAGCGAGGAATTGCCCTTTGCTAGAGGGATAAGATGGATGGAGAGAGGGAGGGAGGGAGGGAGAGAGAGAGAGAGAGGGACCAAGTTGTCTAAAAGGACGACGGTGATGGGAGTAATGGAGGGGAGGTTTCTAAGTGTGTAGGTCACAATGGGCCTACGTCGACGAGGGGGTCTGTGTCGTTTGCACGTGTTTTCCTGATGAGTCGAGTGAGCGTGATAGCGCATCCCTCAGCCCTTAATGCCACCGTCTTCCCGGCTACACAAATTTCCCAGCGCTGAGATGTTTATGGCGACGGGCTTTTGACTCGATTGGGCCCGGGGAGGGTGACCCTGGCCACAGCGACGGACCGACAACGGACGCCGAGAGAGAGTGCGGCCTTTGCCGCCGCTACCGCTGCCTTCACCGCTGCCGCTCTCCATCCGACTTCATCCTCATGTACAGGTGAAAACACGATACTCTTCTTGCTTTTAGTTTTCTCTCTCTCTCTCTCTCTCTCTCTCTCTCTCTTTTACCTGATAGCTATTTCGAACGCTTCAAAATATGAAAGATTTGAGGTGGAGCTATGAATGGCCCGAGTTTTATTTTTGTGAATGTTCGAGAGAACAGCTATGATGATCTCTAGCCAATTCAATGTAGTTTATGCATGAGCACGTTTGCGGAGATGCTGTGATAAAGCGTTTGTTAAAAAGTATTTCAGAAACCGAAACATATAGTATTAAGTTAATTGTCCGCTTTAAAATAATACACTTTAATATCACAGTTTCTTTTGTAGGGCTATCATTAAAAGAAAAAAAACCATAGTATTTTTGTTCGTAAAAACTTACACTCGAAAGATATTTGGACTGCACTCCAAATACTGTTTTGCAGGCAGGAAGACTAAAACTAGCATCAAAAAACATCTAAATAACTTGGTTTTCAGTTGAATTCATTTTGCTTCATGTTTGTTTAATTTTCTCCAATGAACACATCATCCTACTGAAAAACAACTTAAAACATCTATGGAGTGAATATTTTTACAAAAACAATATATCAAAAAACTTGGCTTATAGAAGTTGGCCAAACTTTTGTATACGGTACGGCAGTGGTATCAAAATCAAATAGAAGCGACACTATAAGGATCCTATCTGCTTCGGACCTCATTAGATGTAGTAGCGGGGCCTGAGTTTGACACCTCTGCTGTAAGATTCTTTTAATATTCTTTCAGAAAGGCGTCGTCTCATTCTGGAAAAATAGTATATCGTTGCGATCGTGTACATTTTGAAACGTCGTTTTATGTTTGTTTATTACGAAGTAAAATTAACTTTAAAAAAATGTTCACTCAATAAATCGCAAAAATCGATAACAGACACAGCACGGAAGAGATGAAACGATGGTTTGAAAAAAAATAACCACGCCGCGAATCACGTGATCCATTGGCACTCTTGATAAATCGTGGCAGATGTACGGCTGGAGCGCCTTGCGCTTCAAATTTTGTCTAATGGGGTTAATGCTGCTGCAAAATTGGCGCTCTCTACGAATGAGGTGGTCTTCTATAAACTCTATTTTAATAGTCTTACTTATCAATGTAGAATAATATATTATCAAACAAATAAACACACAAGGTACTTTCGAGAGAGAAATAGATCCATTTTCACTTTTCCACATTTAAGAGTGAAGGCCTGTGTTCGTTTTAGAAGTTCAATTTTTTTTTGCTGAAATCTACTTAAAAACTCATGATTCGAAAAGATATGTTGAAATTTTGAAAAAATAAATTCCGTATGTATGGATGTGCAGATAACTCCTCTGAAACGGCAAATGGCAGAAGCAAACAAAAATTAACATGTGGATCAAAGTCATTCGATGGTTTTATCTTATCCGATTGTCATCAGTTTGATAAGAACATCAATGATTTTTGTTTTCGCTTTTCCATTCTTCATCACAATGTTTACGTTATGTTGTTACTCATTGCCAACGAAATTATAATTCATTTGAAGCTAGATAAAAACCTCTGTGTGATTAGCCGAAGTTTTCCTGGATCGAGCCCGGGCTGTGGGATTTCCCTTCCTATTTTCATTTATATAGAGAAAACTCTTTAAGCGAAAACAACACTGCATTTATTTCTGCGTCATGTCCTAATAGAAGAGCATCTGCAAATAGCCAGTGGCTCTTAATGATGATTGGTCGTAACTTAAAGCAGGCATCTCTTTTGGCCAATAAATAACATTACCTATCAGAAGACAGGGGGCACTTGATAGTTAATTAATGATGGTAAAAATTTTATTGTGGACTTGATAGGGGGGGGGGGGAGTCATGTTTAGAAAACACAGAACTGGTTTTTGTAATTTTTTACCGTCTCGAAATCTGCGGTCTTTCTGTTTTTGTCGATTTAATAGCTCCATTTAATTATTTTTTTTCCCTCTGCGAATTAACATTCATTATAGCAAGATCGCTTTTAATATCTCAGTGCCCTTTTGGACAGATCTTATAGTAAGGTTCAGATTATATTACAGTGTTCTTAAATTGGATAAAGTTCTTACTTGATGACAAATGATGAAGAACAAAATTTTACAGCCAAACAATCTAAATTATCTCTTGGGGGTGAGGGGTGAACAGTCAAAGCCTACATCTATGGCATCTCTTTAATAATAAAATTATTTTCTTATTTCAAAAATAAATTTATTAATTTGAAAAACTCAACATAAAAATGAACAAAAATAATAATAAGATGATAAAATTTAAAAAATTCCAAAGTAACCTTCTCTCCCCCTACATAAAAGTGTGAGTACTCTATTTAAGATACATTTTCTTCCAATGTGAAAACCCATCCCTAAATTTTGACCTTAGTAAAAGCTTTTAGAAAACTTAATTGTTAAAATCGAATGTAGAGCACAGTTTTGTAGGTATAAATCTAGAAGTATACATCTTGAAGAGACGATGTAATGGTTACTCGATGGAATTTTCTGCTTATAATGGAAGAGCACAAATAAAATGAAGATTTGTGAAAAGAATCAATTTTGAAGTCACTTTTGAAGATGAGTCCGAAACAAACAGTCTAATTTGAAACAATTTGCCGAATAATTTTTTAAATCTTCTTATTATTTTTGTTCATTTTTATGTTGGGTTTTTCAAATTAATAAATTTGTATTTGAAATAAGAGAGGAATTTTATTATTATCCTTTCATGCCCAATTGCTTGTTGTTTAAACTACGGCAACTTTATTCATTTCTATAGTAATTGATAACCTTCAACAATTACATCATTTTAACATAGAAATATGGCATTGCGAATTGACAGTCAACCCTAAATGTCAGTCTATAAAGAGAAAGGTTTTAAACTCGTTATCAAATAGCAAGAAAGCGTTCCCTCATTCACACTAGTAAGTCTTATATGACGCATTTAATAGAGAAAAATGATTTCTATTTAATAACTTCATGGCATTTGAAATTGCAATGGTCTTCCGGTGGAATTTTTTTTTCCTGTGTCAAATAATTTCATTGTATTTTCATGGCGGGAGTTTTCATGTTCCGAAATGTGATTTCATTCGAGTGAAAATGGCGTAGGAGGCCTATCTGCATAGATTTGAAGATTATATTTATTAAGGATACTGCAAAAGCAGCAGCAAAATTCCAAAAAGCTAAGCAGAGTGAATCAAGATTACGCTCTTGTTAATGATGGGCGCCAGAATGGTTATTCAAATATTTGTAAACCAGACTGCTCTTCCTTTACTGAATTTTTTTTAAAACATCCATTATTTTTCTAGGAGTTAAATGAAAATATTATTTATAGCCAGTCATTTGTTTGATATTTTTTAAAGAAATTGCACGTTGCTTGTCCTTTAAGACAGAGACCTCTTGTTACTTGAGACTGATAAAAAAAAACCGTTACTTGTCTTTATTTCGTTTTTTAATAAAGCTTTTCCGAGATCCCCCGTGGTAAGGCAACCAAGAGACCACACTGGATGCACTCTGAAGAGTTAGTTGGAAGCAAAAGGGAGGCTCTTCTCTGTCTACATGAGCGCGAACGGCTCAGCAATGGGCTACAGTGCGCGTGACGGAGACCTTTTCACTTTTCCACTGGAACCCCGTGCAGCAACTTCAAAACAAACACATCGAGAGGGAAGGCCAATTTGCATTCGTTTAATGCTCCACGGTCGTTCGTAATGGTGTGCCAACAAATAATATTTCTCCCTCTCTCTTTCTCGCTTATGTTAATGAATTTGGTGTGTTCTACTTAGTCGAGCCACTACGAGTTAGTTATCATTTATCTAGTTTGATTGCTTATCCACGCGACATTCCGTACGAGCTAGTTAATCACGGGGCCAAATTCCGATGTGCGCTTCTCCTTTTTAATTGGAACTTCCGTTCAATATTCTACCAGGTTCAAAACGACAACCTTCGTGAAGCAGCCATTCAAAGATAAACCTTGACCTTTCATGATAATTCCAGCCTTACTCGCCGCTTTGAGGTTTATCTCGAGTGGAAATGAAATGGTCTTCTTGGTCGAACCAGTCAGAAAGGAAACGAGAGCTTGAAGAATATTAAGACCAGCATTTTAAGATTTAGATAGGAGAATGGCTAAATCTTATGGTTCGTTATCCACCTAGCTTAAGTGGTTTATCGCTGTCGCTTTCGTGTATCTGTGAATGCAAATTCAGCATATGAAACTACGACTTCATTTACTTCTTAAACTTTTTTCAGCTCGTCGCCTTTACTTTGTTCACTCTGTCTATAACATTCCAAAAATAATGAAATTGGTTTTGAGCTTATTAAATAAAGGGTTAGAGCGTGTAGGTTAGACTGATCATGGCGTCTTTTGGACTTGTTTGCAGACCCACGTCAAGACCAATTTTTTAGACGGAGCGACGGGTGTGATGAAAAGAAAGAATAAAAACCGTTTATTAATGTACACGTATAAGCATTTCAATCAATGTGACCATCATTCAGAGGAAAACAAGCAGTCGTTTATATAATAAAACCTAATTAGTGAATTACATAAAAGAAATGGTACCTATGAGTGGGGAACAAATCAGATACAAATTAACTGTTAACACAATTATCTAAAATTACAAAATAAAGGTTTTACAATCAGGCCAAAAATACGCGATTCACCCAACGGACCGCTGCCTGAATCCAATAAAATTCTGGAGTCCTTTTCCTCCACTCATGTTCCTCACTCACTGGTTACCCAATCATTATCCTTTCCTTTATGTAATTCACTGATTGCCTAATTTTTATTATATAAACGACCGCTCGTTTTCATCGGTTGTATCACACAGGAAGATGGTCACTGGGTAACTGATATACGTATATGTGAACATTAATAAACACGTTTTATAGTGGACAAGAGGCTCTTTCATTCCATTATCCACAGTTTATGGTTTGTTTCTAGACTTGTACGAAACGAAAGTGAGAATTTAAACAGATTAAAGGAAATTTTAGATTTAAAAAGGTTCCCAAAAATTTTCAAAACTGTAGTGTTTTGTCGTCAGCTTGCATCTTACCCAGCATCCCCCATATTTCTTGTTTTGTTTCAAATGCGACGACATCCAAACGGAAGAAGCAAGAAAGAGATGTTTAAGATGTGTTCAAGCCGTTTATCGCCTTTCGTCTTTCGGTTGTGTTTCTGTTGTCACCACGGGAGAGCGGAGGCTTCGAGTGCCTAAAATGCAACCCATCCACCCCAGTGCTATTGTCTGTCCGTCTGTCTGTGCGTCCGTCGTTCGGCAGCGCTTGTATAGCCTTTCCCAGCCGCTCCAAGGCTTCCTTCCTTCCTTCCTTTGGTTGCCTATTAATCCCAGGGTAGAAGTAGGGGAAGAGTGAGGAGGGGGGGGGGTTCTTTGAGTAGGGGGTAGAGGGAGTTTGTTCGTTCGCACGTCTGTTGTTTGCTTTGGCTGCTTGCTTTTCATTAAACAAATGGGCGTCCGGGATGGATCCTCGCTCGTCCGCCCCCGTTCGGCAAACACAGACGAGCGCGATGGAGAAGCCACGGGACGAGAGCAATGCCAAAACTGACGAGGCCCCCAACAAATATTACATACACAGAAAAAAAAAGGCAAAGAGAAAGGCAGCGTGCAAAAGAAACAGGAAAAAAACCCAAAATCACATCCGTTGAAATTGTAGTGTAAAGGGAAAAAATTCCGGATGAGAAGTGAAAGAGCGTTGGAAGAAAGACGGAATCCTTTTACTTCACTTTTCCAGTCTTAAAGATTTCCTTTCCAAATGATTCTTAGATTTGACGCTTCGTAACGTACAATGAAATGGGATCTCGAATTTTCCACGGATTCCTCAATTAATCGACTTCAACGTCTGTAATTTCGTGAAAAAAACAAAGCCATGGTGTTTAGACATGCTTTATAGACCATCTTAAAAGCATTAAGAGATATAACAATCGAAGACAACATAATTGAGCAGAAATAATTAGAAAAAAGGAGCGTGAAATTCTATTTGGAACATCATGGCTGGTAAATTTCTGTTAAAGCGTGACAAAGTAAGCCAAAAGAAGAGCCTGGATAAGAGGAATTTAATGACAATACGTAAGGATTAGCATTCGTGAATAGCAAGAAAGTGTGACTACCCTTGCCTACCGACTAGCCCACGCAACTTAGAAATTTTTATCTTGTACCGACTTTAAATCTATTTTAATACAGGGCTACTATATAGAAGATTCTTTCGATTTCTAAACACTGTTTTCCAAAGTATTACACATACAGAATCATTGATACAGGAAAAGCAAGGAAGACAGCTTAACTGTTGAAATGCGCATTCGTGAAAGTAAATTTCAATTTCAAGTGTTGTCATCTCTATTTTATTTAGATTGTAAGCATTCACAGCTTTTTGATAGCTTTTATATTTACTTTACAGTGTTTTGAAATCGAATTAATTCTTTATTGTAGCCCTATATTTGACATCCATAAAGTTTTTTAAACAAAAAGACAAGGAAAAGCAACCGTGAAATTCTATTTTGAATATCATGGCTGGCGAAATTAGAAATAAAACAGAATAAGCCGTGGATAAAAAGACAATAATGACGGTACGACCGGTAACATAAGGATTAGCGTTCGTGAGCAGCAAAAAAGTGCAACTTTCCTTGTCTACCAGCATAGAGTTCCAACAAACCAGCATTGCATTAAATTGCACAGAGAAATTTATTCCCCGCGTAATCATAATCAATATATTAACATTATCAAAATTAACATTAAGCTTATCTAAAAAGCCCTTTCTTTTAGTTTGAATTTTTTTTGCCCAAAGTTGATTTTGGGCCGCGCAACTCTCGAAAAAATTAGAGGAACTATGCCTACCGACATATCCCAGGGAATTTGGAAATAAATCTTGTATGCACCTTAGGCTGTTTTAATACGTCCGAATCGGGAAGTAAACAATTTATGTTATTTAAAGAACTCGACTGTACAGGGTGTTGCAGATAACTACAGGGTAGTATACCGGGAAGCCTACCCACTCGATTGGCAGAATGGAGGGAGATGAAGGTGGTCTGCAGCAGCCAGCAGTTTCCACAGTCGGGAAGGGGGGGGGTGAACGTCAAAACTGTCATGTTTTTGATAAAATTATCATTTGATGTCGAGCCGGCCCCTGCAATCGAGCGGGTAGGCTTCCCGTTATACTTCCCTGTAGTTATCTGCAACACCCTGTACAGTGTATGTGCCAATTTTAGTCTTTCGCTATGAACATGGTCTAAAACAAATTTCACATCCGTTTAATCCTCAAACACAGAGGGCACTTTAAATGGTTTTCACACCATGTTCCCTTACTATCCCACAGCTTATCTAAAAATAAAGCGGATTACTAAATTCAACAAAGCTCTTGCCCAATACAGAGTGTCCAAAAAGTCCGGTCTCATAGGAAATGCTGAATGCCCATGTAGAATACCCATAGATGAATAATTATACAGGATGGATACAAAAATGAGCCTCCCCCCTTTTATTTTCGTAATCGAAGCAAATATGTCAATTTTGATGAATCCAATGAATAGGAAATTGTGGGTGACCTATCCCATGGTGCAGTTTTCATCATCCCAAATATGCAAATTAGGACACATTCAAATCCTATCTTATAAACCGTAACAGATACACGAAAAATTCCCAACGTTGGAATAACTGAATAACTAATTATAAAATGTACTGCGCAAGTATACGAATGCTTTACATGCTCGTATGGATACCTGCAAGGTTCAAGAGAGCGTCAATTTGAACATTTGTTGCCGTAATATTCTCCACCTATGTATATTCTCAATCTGTAACATTTCAATATTCTCTAGGAGACTGGACCCCTGGGACATCCTGTATATCTCCTACTGCATTAACAATAACAATAACAACCTATCACCTATTATATAACCGAACCAGACTGAATAAACATGATGGACGAACCGAACTCTTGTCGACATGTGATGCTCAATCTGCATTTCTACCATTAAAGATGTTTCAGCATGAATTTTGAAAGCCAACCATTTGTTGGTAGAAATGCATATTCAAGCACTAAATTATTTTTCTTGAAGATAAAGAGTTCGGTTCATTTCGTCAATCTTTCGAACATTGGTATTCATAGAATTATATCTAAGCAGACAGCCATCTTAATGTCAACGGCCAATTAAATTTTCTGTTTCAATTGTTAGACCTTGTTAATTTTACTTTTGGACACACCCAATCCAATTTTTGTTCGCCCGATTATAGTAAAGCGGCTGAATATCTTATTAGAGTAGACGAAAAATCATTAATTTTATATCATTTTTTAGGAAACTTATATTTTGGAAACTGATATTATGTATTTAAGATGGTTTATTTCGTGAAATTTACCGTGAACGGTGGTCTTTGCTTGGTCCGTTTTCAATGCAGCAATTCATCCCCAAATGGTCATCATCAAGAGAAGGTTTTACCGCCTAGAAAAAGTAAAATCAAAAACATTTCTTAAGGACTTCAAACGTCGTCGTCACTGATTTATTTCAATTACTCTACTCAGCCTGAAACTGCCCCAATTAGCGTTATGAAATGATGGCGACATTAGATTTTCAAGGTAAATGGTCGGAGGAGTTGTTGGAGCATTGTGATAGCGTCGGAAGCAGATATTGACTCTGCCAGTGGATGCGTCAACAGTAAGTGCAAAAATTAGGCAATGGATGGGTGACTTTTGAAGATAATCTTACGTGACCGATACTAATTCGCTCCACTTATTAAAATACCGATCGATTCTTTATGGATGGGGCAATTTCATCGTGGAGTAATGTCTTTGAAATGAAGATCTCAGATATTAAAAAAAATATATGAAAAAAAACCCTACTTAATCTTATTTTATTCAAAGATCTTAACCCATAGGTTAGTTCTACGGCTATTCACTTAGGCCCTTGGATGTGTCGACCGCAACGACATCGATTTAGGAAAGTGAAGGCAAGTTTACACTTCCATTCCACAATAAGATTAGAAGAAAACCTGGAGGCGCAAAATCTCAAAGTCCTTCGCTTTCGTGTAAGCCTCGAATGTTCTCTTTCCTCCACTTTTTAATATCGATTCGCCATTGTTGTGTAGCTTAAGCAGGGTAATCATTGAACTAGACCTTAACCGTGATCAGAGGCAGGCTTATAAGGGTGTTTTTGTAACCACCACTACCATATTCGGTTCTTTATAACCTCTCTTTTACGTAAAGAGCTTTTAGAATTATTCTAACAATTCCATATCACCATATAATCTTTGACGATGCATATAGAAGAGACCTAAGTAAGTATTATAAATCGACAGAGATTGTACGGTGAACTTTTTAAAATACTTTCATGTATGAAGGAAACGTGTACTTTCCTATTACTGTTTTGGTTTGTATAGATAAGTCGAAGAAATTCTGATTGCTATCATAGACCACCTTAAGGTGTATCTGTGGCTAAGAATCTCAATCTAAAGAGGAGACTGATGATCCTGTAAAGCCTCTCTTATGAGTCACATACCCTTAGGTTAGCAAAGTATGTATGGCCCTTCTTTCTTAATAACGATTAAGGTTCCATAGAGGCTCTTATTACAATGTTTTTATTAGACGAGAAGAATATCTGCTACTAATTATTCTCGCAGTCATACATTACACTAAGGCCAACATAAACGTGTTTCTAAGCGTGTTTTCCAAGAGGCAGTCGGTGTAAATGTATTTTTTGGCTGTGTGTTTGTGTATAAAAAGGTTTAGTGTTACGAGGGTCGGGCTGGTTCTATGACGGTTGGTTCGTGGAAAAGAGTTTCATTAAATTTTGCCGGCAAAAGGGTCGGACGAATGTGTTTAGTATCAATGGGAGCCATAATTCTCGGTAAGTTATAGGTTGGTTAATCTCACGCGGACACTGATTGTGTTTGCAGAATAGTAATCTTCACCTACATCACAATTTCAAGCTTAATTTTCGTTCTGCTTCGGACCTTTTAAGACTTATGACGTTGAGCCTTGGCGGGTGGAAAAGTGACCCCGTGCCTGCACTTTCGACCCGGTTCCGCGAACGGCTACTTGGTGAGCAATAGTTATATATATACACACACGCGCGCGCGCGCGCACTCGTCCAAGATGGCGGGTAGTGAGAGCGAGAGAGAGCGAGAGATAGAGTGGGGGTGGGTGGGTAGGTAGCTAGGTAGATAGGTCGGTAGGTGGATGAATGGATGGGTGGGTAAATGGGTGGGCGACACCGTGCCCGGGGGCGAGGCCTGGCGGCCAGAGATAAAGCCGTCCACCGCGACATCTAGCCACCAAGTCTCCCATAAAATTGATTGGAGCAATAATTCCTGCGGCTGATTGCGACATAAAGTAGGATTTGGAGGCTGTGAATGGCGAACTAGAGGGAGGGGGTGCGTGGCGGGTCCGAGAAAGAGAGACGGGCACAAACTCTATCGGAAGCGAACCCTCGACTGGTAACGAACCAAAAAAGTTTTTACAACTCGGAAACCTTACCCGCCCGATATTTTACTCCCATTGTACCGCCCCCCCTCCCTTCCTTCCTTCCTTAGATAAAAATTCCGTTGATAATACAGAGCCGTGTCCGTGCAAAAGAGGCTGCCTTCGGATTGCGATGGCACGACAACGGCGGCGAAGGTGCTCTCCACCACGGCGTAAAGACAACATTCACCGTCATCATCGCTCACTGAACGCCCGGATCACCACTTCCTCAGATTTCTCCTTGTTAGCTTACTACGTCTGACTGGGTGCTTAGTATGCGCCGACAAAGGAAACGAAATGAAAAGTCCCCACACCATGCGCTTCTTCCATGTCGTTCGCTCTTTAATAGCGGCTCACGACATGGGAGAGACGGGACCTTCTCTAGTATACGGACTGGTTTTAAGGAAACCTACCTTTCAACTCGTCTCAAAAAATTATAGATAAAAAATTCAAACAAAAACAAAATCAATCACAAAAACAGATGAATGATCAACTATGTCAATTGTGCAATCTTCAAAAGAAGGAACACCAGTTTTCCATAAAAATGGACTCAACACTGAATGAAGGCTGAAGAGCAACTGAAATCTACGATGTGCATAATAATTTTTTTTATATTTATTTGCTCTCTTAACTCCAAATCTAACCAGTTGAGAATGTGTAGTACTGCATCACCACAACAACGTTAATTAAAAGGATCGTTACTATATTCGCGGAAGTCGATCGTTCTGTTGCCAATATTTTTGATTTTTGACTTCAGATTCGGATAGAGCAGTGTTTCCCAAACTGGGGTTCGCAACATCTTTTAGGGGGTTTGCCAAAAATTTTCTGTAATGGCTGATTATTGTATTGTTTGTATATTTATAAGTTAGCGCTACCCACTACTCAGATCTTTGTGAAAGGGGTTCGCGAACCACTGGGATAGAGCATTAAAAAGTAAGTTATATTAGGCACACAAAGAACTCATGCTGAAGTTTGTACAGACCGTTCAGATACACCCTGTATGTTAAGAGAATAACAAAACAAACTAAGGGAATTGGCTATGGCTAATCTTGATCCTTATCGACAATGTGGTTAATGACATCAAAACTCTTCTTCTGCCCAACGTAAGAAAGGACAGGCTTGTCCAATTTAATGTCCAGTTGTTTAGCATTATTAATTCATCTTGCAAGGACGTCAACATTGGCTCATTGCAAGTCCAGAAAAGTAGAACAATTCTTGAGTGGCACTCCAATTTTAAGGAAAGGGAATGCATCTACAACTGGTCTACAGACCACATGTGTGCCGAGTTACCAAAGAGGCTTCACATTGAACACCTTTGATATACAGAAACAAAAACAGGAGTTTCTCTTTCCACTGGGACGAATTTTATGTATTTGGATATCCTTCCTTTACAGGCAATTCCACGTCATTAAGTGCGTATAAAACCTTAGTATATTCAGAAAATCATTAAGCGTGTTACACGCGTTTCAAAACAGAAACAGCATTTTGTGGTTTTAACTGTATGGGAATTAGTGGCGGCTTCCGGCGGAATTCTGACAATAATAAGCCCTAAATCGACTCCACATGATGCTGTAACAATGTATGAAATTTTCGCGCTGAGGCTTTGAGTAGAGGTGGTGTTGAGCGTGACCACCGAAAGACAAGGCCTGAGCCAACACCTCCTAGAGAGAA
>JAHWFO010028035.1:1472249-1485975 GCA_023313115.1 Rhysida immarginata | reverse complement strand
ATGTATGACGTTTCAATTGTTTGGCTTTCTTTCTAGGAGGTGTTGATTGTATCTAATTTACGAAAACCCAAAATAAAACAATGCAAAACTGTTTCCGTAACGCTTTTTTGGTGTCGTTTTTTGCATCATGCTTTTTGTAGAATGAGGTCCAGGCTTAAAACATTACGTCAAAAAATGTTAACGTTTATAAGTACATACTTTCTGAAGACTATTTAAAATCCCTTTTGTGTGGCAAAACTCCAAAATTTTCAACTGTGTCTTCTAAGCAGGATGTGTTGATATTCCGTACAAACGCTCATAATACGATGTACGATTGTTTTTTTTTTTTTGTTTTGTTTTTTTGTAAATCCGTCAATAATTCTTTCGCTTTAAAAATTTTGAAAAGCTAAGCATATATTTAGTCTTTTTTTAGACAGGTATCCCACTCGCTCTCAGCTTCTGATTTTCGCTTATAATTTAATAAAATTTCCTACGCACATACCTCTGTGTTTGAGAAGCATGGCACCTCATAAAAAGCGTTAGAAATGGTCGCCATTAGCATCCAGAAAGGCAGTCGGGAATATCACCTTTTATTTCCGACCGAATGTTGTGTTAAGCAAGCTTCCGTTGTCTCGCACGCTTTTTATTAAATTAAAAACCTTAGTCTGATTTTTATAAGCAAAATTTAGGCGTCGAAAACGAGTAAGACACCCTGTAGATTCTTTAGGAAGTCCAGAAAATAGAACGCAATGTCGAAACATTCAGACTGCTACAGACTCTTTGACATGAGAAATAATTGAGGCCATTTCAAATCTTCCATGATCCAAATGACTAAACAACACGAGCGCAATATTTTAAGAATTGTCGACGTTTTCTTCAGAGAAAAAAAACAAAAGATTCTAACTTATTTTGACGTTTTTAGAGTTGTCTTGAATATTTCGACATTATTTGTTGCACTATCTTGGAATGCTTTCGCTGCACATTGAAAAATTAGTCTTTCTTAGGTGAAGTGGCATTCGTGCTCTTGCATTTTTCTCTTCCTCAAATGGCATGAATTTCTTTTTAATGGATATTCTTAAGAGCGTTTTCTAATATTTTAATGGCACAGCAGTTTCATTTCAATTCATTCGCTTAGCCATGCATTCTCAAGTCAGTCGAGAGGCTCTGATGAAGTCTTCATTTGATGAATTCTTTAAATTCCCCCATTTTTAAAACTAGTTTTTATTTATAGGCAAACTTAATAAACAAAATGAGGACACGTTTCTGGCGTAGAATTTTAATATACTGAATGAAAATTTAAAAGTCACATTTCCTGTAAATGACGTTTTCAATTACGCTGATTCCTACCCCCTCCTCACCCACACACACACACACTCAACTCGCTCGTGTCGTCGTTGTCGTGTTCGAGAGCAAAGGGCCGAGAAAGAGGCGCCGACGCCTTGGGCATGGGAGTTTGGATGGCGATGAACTGGGTCGTTTTGCACTGAAATACATTTATGGAGATCGATTTTTCTCGTATAGCGCGGGCAAGAAGTTGCCTCGTTTGGCGGCCGCCATGTTTTCTTGGAGGAGGAGGAGGGAGGAGGAAGAAGGCGGGCAGCGAGCTCTTCCATGATTGGTTGATCGTAAAACGTGATTTGCATTTATGTCACTCAAGATTTTCCGGAGAAGTTGACATACGAGTAACTGTTTTTTCGTTGCTCCCTCTTTTACTGGCCTCGAGGAATCTTCTCGTTGTCATGGCGACGGTTGCCAAGAGACGGGCGGGTAATTACTGAAAGTGGAAAGCAGGGGAGGATGAAACGACCGACGTTCCTGCACACAAGAGAAAGAGGAACGCCAACATTCGACGACCTGGCAACACACACACACACACACACACACACACACACACACACACACACACAGACACAATCCTTCGCTCGCAGAAAAAAGCATATCCAAAAAAAATAGAAGAAAAGAGACGTGCTTAACTCCCCCCATCCTTTATTTTTGCGTTATTTTCGACAAACTAGTCGCCTATAAATATTTGATTAAGCTTATCCATACACGGTGAACACGTGTTTTTTCGCTTAGTCAGTTCGTTACAGTAAGAAGGAAAAAAAAACAGAAATCCGATCGATTAACGATGTGGATCCATACTTTTTCATAGACCGATGGCAGCCGACAATGTGAAAATAAGAGCTCGGAAGATGAAAAAGCTTGTTGACGACCCCCGACTAGCACCGCCTACCTTTCCTGGAAAGTAACAAATAAGGACTGGAGTTAATGCTCTAACATAAAACAAAGATATTAACTTGATAAACGGAAGGAAAAATGGGATACTCGAGGTCCCAGATTCGAATCCAGGTCGCGGAATTTTTTCTTCCGTTTTTCATGTTAAAATCTTTACCTTCCTTCGGACTGTCGAAAATTAAACGAAAATCATAACAGTTAGGAAAAGGTCCACAAAATTATTGGAAAGAGAAACTACTCAGTTCAAAGACGATGGATGCGTTGCTTGTCTGAACAGAAACGCATTATTAAAAACAAAACCACTGATAAAAGGAGAAAAACTGCTGACGAGACAAAAATACCGAGGATATTTAATAAAGACCCATATCTCACATTTGAAATGTCATCAAGTAGTGGCAGCCGCTTGGCCATTCAATTCATTGTCCCACGAGGAGACAACAGCTAGCGCAACTAAAGAGGAACGAACTGGTTCCCAGTGAAGGTGATTTACACAAATCGATGTCACTGTCGTGTCAGCTAACTCCATCCGCTCAGAAAAGGATGTTAGAAGATAGTCAAACCCCAGACTCCCTTGTAAACCCATTTAACCGGCGTTAACTGGGTGGGTAATTCTAAATGAATTGTACAAAGTGGGAGCCGCATTTCACACGGCAAATGTCCTGGCGAGACACACACAGAGAATGTACGGATGGTTTCAAAGACAGAACAAATCGCGGTCTTAACTCTGGCAGATTTTGTGACATAGGTGGAACAACAACTTTCAAATACCGCCACAAAAAATTCATAGGAATAAGATCAGGTGAATTCCAGGTCATTGGCAGTACCAGGTGCTCATTCAGATAACGCCAGACGACGTTGTGATAACGGGCTGATACATTATCTTGTTGGAACAGATAGCCCCTAGAGTCTTCATTTAACTGAAGTATTTAGAACTCCTCCAGTTTGACACAATTGCTGTTTCGCAATAACAGCACTCCGATCGAGCATAACAAAGTATATTACCAACTGAGCCAAATATTCTAAAGTCTACTAAGTATTCAAACTGAAGATGACAGAACGGACAAGTGGTTCGCAGGACGTGAATTCTTCCTTTCTTAAAACAATCCATAGCCATAATAATGTTTTATTAGAAAAGCAATAACGTTAGAAGCGACAAGCCGGCACTCATGGTCCGTGGTTCAAGCCCAGGTCGGGGGATTTGTCCTTTCAATTCCACTCGCGCTACAATAGTTTTCACTTTCACTGACTCTTATACAGGCTACAGAGCTATAAATGTATGAGAACCATTCAGACAAATGGTTCCGTAAAATCCAATGTCGCTGCGCCTTCAGTGAACATGCTGGCATTTGTCACAGTACTTTTCCGAGAGACTTTTAAAATAATCTTCCCATGTTAAAGAACGGCAGAAGCGAAGTATCTGTTTGAGGGAAACCTATGACAATTTCGAGTTCACCACTTCTAAAGCGCTATAGCAGTTGCATTTCCTATTAGCGCCAAAGGTCGTCGCTTAGGAGCTGAATAGAATAGAATGTTGCTTTTCTTTTTAATTTCGAATATAGACAACTCAAGCAAAATCCAAATGACGACAGACGAAGACCGACTAAGCTCAGGCAGACGTTAGCTAGGTATCTATCTAGTGATGCACTTTGAAGTGTCTGGAAGTTTTGAGAATCTTAAGTGTACTGGCATCTTATCTGCGTCAGTATTTTTAAATGATAATTATGATTAACTAAAAAGTTAATGGTCTAAACAAGCAATCAATAAAAAAAATTAATATTGACACTTTTATGTGTGAGATAGTTTTATTCATTCCTGTAAAATTTTAACTTGACAACTTGTGTCGTTTCTGAAATAACCGATTTAATTTTAGGTCGGTTACCCGAGTTCCTCCAAAAGCCTCTTTAGATTCCGTCGTTAATAACGAGGAGTACGTTTTCTTGAACATTGCACACAAGCCTAAATCGAATAAGTCGACAGACAAGTCAACTCGAAAAGACATTAGGATTGAAGTAAAAGCTTTCGTTAGATCGGCGCTTCTTTGGCACGGGCCATAATTCCTCGGTACGACCTTAGCTCTCAGGCGAAAAGCACAAACCATCTCTGATATGAATTGTATCACATCGGTGGGACATTTTAACCCAATTGTCTTGCCTCTATCGATTATTTCAAATAAATAAGAAAGATAGTCTAAAGAGAACCACTATAATTCGTGTGTGTATATCAGTTTCTTTTTTCCCTTCTACTAGGCGTTGAAGACACTGTTGCGCATGCGTGACTTGGAAAATCTACAAGGGCATCTGTTTAACCAGAATTGTTGAACATGGCGGGTCATTAGTCACGTGAGTGACAGCTGCCCTTATCACGGCCGTGTCTCTTGTTAACGTTCCCGGTGACGACGCTTCTCCCTCTCACCCAACAGCAAACATCAGACCCCAACCATCATCATCCCACTGCCGAGTGATGGATAAGACCCTACCCTACCCTCCTCTTCCTCCTCATCATCATCATCCGACTGATTCAATCAATAAGACGACCTCCGCCTTTTGTCATACACAGTCTTGGCCTCAGTCTCACTGAGAGTAGCACCCAAATTCGTTTTGCTTTTTTATTTTGCAAAATTCTGGTTTTGTCGATTCCCTTTGTCGGTTCCCTTTGTGTGCAGCGCTTTCATTGGCCTACATGTTTTGTTTTTTATGTCCTCCTCCAACGTCAGATCTAGTGTTCAGGCGAGTTAAGCAGGTGCGATCAAAACGACTACGAGCATCAACTTACTAAATAGCAGGAGCGTTAAACGAGTCGTATAATAAATGGTTCCAACAACAGATGGGGTCGAGTAAAAAAGAAAGTTCAGTTTTTGGTTTAGTTCTGGGAAATTCTGGGAGAAGGGAATTTTATTGAGCAAAATGGTTCCTATATATTTGAATAAAATTATTTACAGTACAAAAGTTTTGTGTGTCAATATTACTTGAAAAAACGAACTTTCTTTTTACTCAACCCAATAGAATAACAAGCAAGAAAATGAAAATGCGCGAAATTGGATTGATCTGATGTAGAAAGAACTTCACGCCCATTACGAATATGCAACACGTTTTTCGATATTTCAAAGGGTACGAATTTATTTTTTTATTCTCTTTATTCATTTTGTAATTTTTGTATTTTTGTTTTGATTTTTTCCACGGCGTTTATCCTTCTTTAACTTCGTATTTTTTAAGTTCAATTTATTTGTTATTCTAAATTTGTTTATTGTAAAGTACAAGGAAAGTTTACTATCAAAATGCGCGCCATTTCCTACACTGGATCGCAGCACACAGTGTTAGGGGCATTCGGTTTCATTCGTCTTTTATTAGCAAGTAAATTAATGTTTTACAGTATCCTGGATTAAGCTTCTCAATCGACAGTATTGTTCAACCAGTCCCTCCCTATTCATTTACATTCTACAGAATACTAGAAACGTGAATAATTTCTGGACATTAGGCTTTCATCAGAATTGAAAGAGTAAATAGAAGACTGAAATAAATCAAAGTTAGCAGCAACGTAGATGTTTTCCTATCACTTTACGCGATTAGATCATGAAAGCATCTTCTGAGGTTTAGAGATGCTGCAATTAGAGATTTTTTTTTTAAATTAGCAATGAAGCTCAAATGAATGTTAAGCAGTGGGTATATGATAATTAATATTGTTGAATAAGAGAATATTGATTTCATTCAATAAGATGTTTATGTCATGCTTGATTTGGAAACTTTAATTTCAATGTCCCTTGATAATAATCTCGTGAACAAAACGCGTAAGGTGATAAAATCAATTATTATGTCAATTAAAATAGTAGCAACAGAAATGTAATAGAAGAAACACTCAGTGGCTCTCTTTCCCTCTTATTAAAGGAATTACCAGATAAGAATGAAACGCCATTTCTCTAACGAGATGCTTATGAAATTAATTCATTTACTTCACTTTAAGCTGCAATTATTCAAAACACATCCCATCTGCTCCTAATTTTGGATTGTACGACTTTATAGCCCACATTTCTATGCTAGCTACAAAGATTACTCGAAATTAAACTTCAAAACAGAAATAACAAAAGCTGAAAGAAATTACAGGAACGCAACAGCTTTCACTTAACGAAGCTACAGTTCTCTGATGGATCACAGAAGCTGCTTTTTTAAATTTTTAAATAAAATCTTGTAAACATTCCAAGAAGGAGCTTTAACTGTGACGAACAAGTAATATTAAATTCAAGAATTTAAAGTCTAGCTAAAGTTACTAATAATCAACGGAAATTCATTTAATTCTTGCCAAATTTACGTCTAGGCAAAAGGGTGTTTATAAAAGTTCAAAGTTTATTTCACCCATGTTTTTATCGCAGTACAATTGTTGAGTGATTGAGTTATTGAGCCTCGACAAAGAGATTATTATCACGTCCACGTGCCCATGTCAACAATGCTTAAAAGATGAACAGAAAATCACAGTATATTTATTCTTGACGAATCGATTGTTATATAGTGAAACTCCACCTATCCTCTTCCAACTGCAATTGGTCGAAGCCTAATCACAAAGCGACATCGTGCTATAAGCGCTATGGCCAAATAGTCGTTTTATTTTCTTTATAAAGAAATTCAATTCATAAATTTTTAATGTTCCCTAAATGTAAATTTAATAAAACAGAATATTGACCACGGTCTATAGATATTCATGGTCATCGAGCTTCGGCCATTTTCCATTGTTTCGAGAAGCTAAGGAAAACAGATCGTGCCAGGTGCCGCATAGATCGCACTATTCCCGACCGCAACCTGCGATAGAGATTTTCATTGAAACTGAATACGAAAGTAAAGTTTCTGTCTGCCGATAGGATGGCGCTGCAGGCGCAGTTGGGCAGATTGTACATGCAGCGCCACTTTTCAATAGAGTTCCCGCCCTACCGGGAGCTAGAAACTTTAGCTTCATTTTAACAATGGAGCTCGATGACCATGAATATCTATAGACCGTGATATTGACTTAGTTAAACTTTATTTCTATCAAAACAAAAATTCACCTTTTAAACTGCTGAACTGCAATTAGATCAGTCTCGCCACAACAAAAAATGGCTGATGATGTTCCCCGCTGGTGCATCATGGGGGAGAGAAAGGGAAATTTTAGGGTTTTTTTTTTCTTAAATGTCCAAAATTATTATTTTTAATTCTGTTCGTCATAAAACGTTTATTTTCGTAGGCGTTTTTTTTTGAGCATGCTATGTTGTGGATTGTCCAAGAAGCTAAGTAACAATGTAGTCATACGCAGGGTGAGGAGGCCGACCAATCGCAGTTTCGGAGAGGATAGGTGGAGTTTCACTATAGGACATGCCAATGAATTTGATGTGCAACATTAAGGAATTAGCAAACAATAGGTGAAGATACAACAATTACAGGGAGATACAATCAATGGGTAAACGCATTTATTAGAAGCTATAGCAAGATCCTGAAACGTGGGTAAACGCTTGGCCTGTACGTTTATCCGTCCGATCGTCCGCCGTTTGAACGATAACTTAAAAACTGATTAACTTTTTCAAATTCTGTTTTCAGAAATATGACCATGAAGGTCTTAGCTCGGTTGTAACAACTTTTCAGGATTTTTCGTGGACCCCTTCAAGTCGACTTCACGTGTTAAAACAGTGACCGTAAAGAATACCAAGATAATGACATGTCCTATAGTGTCAATCGTTGTGTCAAGTATGAAATATTGTTACTTTCTGTTCATCTTTTAAGCACTATTATTGACATCGGCACGCGCACGTGAAATCGCTTTGTCGACGCACGATTGCTCAAGAGCTCATAATCTATATTCCTAAGTAACAGAAGAACGGAGCTACTTATAGTTTTTATAATGTCCGTCCATCCCTTTCATAATTTCTACATTTTTTGAGGTAGAAGGTTGAAATTCGGAATGTATCTTAAATATGGGCATGTCCATCTTCACTATTTAGTTTGGTTTTGATTGGTTACGGGGGTGGGATTCAGAGAGGACAAAAGATCTGTGCTATTTAGATTCGGTATCCAGATTCCTCTAGGTAAGATCTGCATTACTATGAAGTTTAGACCCAATTGTTCCAGTCGGGTTAGAGATGCGGGGCAGTCACATGGTCTTTAGAACTATGGCAACATATGACATATGTAATTCCATCGGAAATGATGAGAAATGAAAGAAGATACGAGCTTTTTTTTTACATCTTCTACATACTACGTTTGAGAAAATCAATTTTTGACTAAAAAACTTGGGAGAGGTAAAAAGTCCAGGGAAAGGGTTAAAAATAGACGACTGCAGGATCTACTACTTGCCTTACTCTACTCGGGTGGGATTAATTTCTTGTTAATAAATGTATAAATGTACTACTGCTTTAGTGCTAAAGTTCCTCCTTGGAATGTTTACCAGATTTTATTTTAAATTTAAAAAAGCAGCTTCTATACTATAATCACAACGTGAAGAAGCCGGGTATAAAAGGCGAAATCGGTTGTTCATCTCAATCATTAAATTATTTATTGTAAAGCATCCATCTCTTTCACTAAAAGATAGGAGGATTTCTCATAACTAGCTTACAAACATGCACACATGCATACAGGTGCATCGATTGTTAAAGACGAATACTATTAATACTATTTAGAAAAAACAGCAAGCAAGCAATAGAGGGCGTTGAGGAACCTGACGGTGTTGGCTGGAAACGAATTTCGTGTTCGATGGAATGTTGGCGATTGTGTTGACCCCGGCTTGGCTTGAAACGGCCACTGTCCTCGTGACACCTGATTGTGCGGGACCAACACGTGCAGACGTTTCAATAGCACACCTGTGGTATTTGAGATGCCCCCACTGGCCTCTTATCCCCTATATCCCCCCCTCCCACGGTCTCTCTTTTTTATCCTCTTCCCCCTCCGATGCTTTGCCCTGAGATTAAACCCAACAATCCGTCGGTCGCCATAAAACTCGCTCACCAAGAGACCTCGCCGACCGAACACGTGACGACGACGACGTCGCTACAACGGGAAAGGCCATAGACACCCATCTATTGTTCGTCGCTACAACGAAGACCCCTCTCATTGCACACCTCCCCCGGGTTCTTTTGGAACTAAAACAGCCAAAACGATTCCGTCTCGATTCCGTTCTCTTCATAAATCAATTCAACGTCGCCCTCGTCTAATCCCATCTGAAATACAACTCGACAAATACCACGCCGTGTACACATTTTCCTAAGCCTGATTTATGTAAAATTCTTTACATCTTCATACTTACATAATCCCAAGGACCAGATTTTCTACTCTTCCATTTATCTATGCCGTTCCATTTTGGTGTCCGTTTTGGAATTGCATTTGCTTCTCCACTAGTGCTCCCCAAATCCAGCTTCGCCATTTCTTCTCCGCTCTTTCCAAGCACAAGTCAACTAGGATAATGGGCGCACATACGAAATCGGGAAATTGAACTCAATTACGCACGTAACGAAATCGCGCTGAGATTTCTCTTTAAACGCCATCACAAAAGAATAACCGCAGATGTGCTTAAAGGTCGCCGCATACAAATTTATTTAATGATAAATTCTGTGGGCTTTAGAATTGCAGTGGAGCGCAAGATATTGGCTGTTAACATCAAAACAAGTGATAGCACAACTTAGATGGCCGAGAAAACCATCGACGGCTTAAAAATGTTTATATAGGAGCCGATAAATTTGTTCAGCCGCACACAATCTGAAACCATTCAGAACGCAAAAACAATTGCTTGGGATAATTTCCTCTCTATGGTCTACTGCGAATGTTCAAATATTTTATTTATTTATATCATTTTAACACATTTTATTACAGACATTTCTCCCGACGCGTTTCCATGTTACCTCATTTTCAAGGTATCATTTCCAAGGTATAGTATAATGAAATTTTAAATGTTGCAACAAATCAATTTACACCCTGGAAAGTATCATGAATATTCGTAACAAAAATTTAATAGATATTATGGAAGCAATCAAAATTTACACGCATACAAAGATGACAAACGCCAATTTATTACCAAATTACTAAATCATTAAAGCCAACGAGAAAGACAAGCCTGAAAGCGAAAAAAATCACCTGACCATCGGGTGCTATTAACAATCCAACCTTCATTGTCCCCATCTTGGATGTTAATCAGTTCCGTTTGTTAGAAACAATGACAGTTGGATTGTTGCTAGAATCCAACCAGCCTTAGTTTGCGCGAAATGTCATGGCCGTTTCAATTGTTGGACATTGATACAACAAAAATTAAACAATACTTAACAATTGAAATGTCCATCACATTTCGCGCAAATTAAGGCTGGATGGACTATAGCATCCAGTTGACTCTTCCGTTTCCAGGCACGGCCTTCTAGAAACTACCAGGCCTGAACTTGACGTCAATAATGTATTGTTGAAGCACTAATATTGTGACGTTGAATTTACTTCCATAATAGCACCACCCGAGGCCAACGAGAGACAGGCCAGGGCACTCAAAAGTCACCTGACCATCGAGTTCTGAGCAACAATCCAACCTTCATCGATCGAAGAAGACCGTAGGAGCTTGCTAGATGAGAGTTTGCCACGAAAGCGGATAGGAATGTTCGCTGTAAATACAAGCACCTGTTGAAGTCAAAGAAGACTTACACGCATCGCTTGATGCCTGTATAAATTTAGTATTACAATTCTTATACAAGTTTATCCTTTTCTTGAAATGTATAGGCACTTTCTTAGCGGACTCTGTAGCCTATACAACCGGATAGTGGTTTTCAAGGATATCTTATCAAAGACCTCCAATAGTCGAGCTAACTTTTCGACTTTCTGGGTTACTCCCAAGCAATACCTCACCACATCCCAAATATACTCAACAAGAGGCATTGTTTCGCAAATTACGAGGCAATCCAATGGAGGCTTGCCGTGTGCGGTTGAAAATTAAACCTTTGATGTTGAGAAAAGAATGGTAGCACAACGGATTATAGGCATGTTCAACCTAGCACGGTGGACTCCCGACGAGATGCGGCAATCAAATGAAATGGCACTCTAGAATATAATGCCCTGTTGTCGGACCATATGTCTACGAAATGCCCTGTCTACGATATAATGCCCTGTTGTTTGATCATTTGTATATCCCGGTCGAAAATTATTTCATCCCGATTTTTTTCGAACCGATAAATTTGTATATCAATACAATTTGAAAGCATTCTGAACAAAGAAAATTTGACAGGGAGATCTTCGATTCATAACTGAACTTAACTCGAAGAGTAGATTTAGGAGGTTCTCAAATCTATAAGAAAACATCTCGAGGTTCTCGATTTTCTCGACTCGCAAAACGGAACACACAGATTTCGTTGGAATGCGCTCGTTTCAACTTACAATTTCCGATTGATATGTACAGGGTGAGTCAAAAGTCCTTAGACACCTTCTTAATGCGAAACCTGAAGGGAAAAAGTGAAAAGTTATGATGGCAACTGATGATGGGCCATGATAGACATACACTCCACAGGATGCGGCCCATCACCCATCTTCAGTTGCCATAATAACTTTTCACTTTTTCCCTTCAGGTTTCGCATTATGAAGGTGTCCAAGGATTTTTGACTCTCCCTATATATTTTGTTACCTTTGAATAGATTATTACATAAATCAATTACAATCGAAGTTTTCCACCGGGTTTATCTCACCCTCCTACAATCCGGATGAGCTTGCTTGGTGCAATTTACTTGTTTGTGTGTGGAAAACATGGACTTTTATTACTCGTCGAAAATTTGACATAAGAGTGCTGAAGCCATGGAGGACACCGTCAAGAAATCGAAACGCTATTTCTTAAGGCATTCAACGAGGACCTTTTGGATATTTTAGCGGATTAATCGAGTGCATCTGATCTGATTCTCTGGGGAAAAGAATTCCTCAAAACTCTTCGCCTCTCGGTGACAGGTTTTTCTGTCGTCGCTTTCATTCATTCATTCATTATGGCAAAGAAATACAAGTTCTTTAAAAGGGAAAATATTAAAATTACGAGAGCAGCTTCTTTTTTATTACTTTTTGTTGGTTCCCCCGAGAAGGCGGCGCAGAGCGTGCGTCGTCTTCATTTGATACATTACAATGCATCGTGGGATTTCCTTTCTCAAAATCATTAACAATAAATTGGGGTCGTCTGCCATTTTCTCGTTTCCTATCATGCTCCTGCTTCTTTTTTTTTCTTCTTCTTCAAACTGCTCGGCGTTTGCTTTCAGAGGCCACCATTGTCGGATCGAAGCGCTTTTTCCCCACCCACGCCTCGGCTAAACTGTAATTAATTTCTCTCCACACTTCCACCGTAAATTAAATGGAATCTCCCGCGCGTCTCCTTTCAAACTCTCCCAAATTGCTTTCTCAAATCGGAAGCCCTTCTTCTTTTGCTTCCACCCACCAACATTGCCTTTCTTTTTCCCTTTCTCATTCCTTCTTTACTTTCTTCTCTTCTCCTTTCTTCTTAGAAAAAAAAATGTCGATATTTCTTTTCGTCAAAGACGAACCAAGCCATTATGGGCGCAGCCATGAAGAGACGAATTAGCCGTCGGGTTTTTCTCCAATTTCTCTTCCAAGCGTTTAGATAGCAACACAAACGCAGCAATCTACCATCTTTTTCTCCTGCTTCCCGACTGCCGTCGCTCGGAGAAGTAAACGCAATGGCAACCCATTCCAGAGAGGTGATGCCAAAGAAAGACCAACGTACTTGGGTTTCCAAAGTTCAAATTAGCATGTCCCCATTAGGATAAAAATCGATCCATTTTGTTTAAATTTTTAGGTAGAAGATGCTTTTGAGATCCCTGTCAGGCAACGATGTTGGTCTACAGCACTGATAAAAAGAAATGGTCTAGGAAGAAGTGCGCTGATTGACTTTCACTCTTGCCGCTGAACGCAAAGTAGATTTTTTTTTTCATGGATTCGGAAACATGGAGATGGTCTTCTGTCATTCTTCAATAAAACGGTCGAGGCATGTTCTAGTAAGTTAATCAGGCACATTTGCCGTCAACCCTACTTATAACGTAGTATTCTCACAACGCGGAAACAAACATTGCGATAGTTAATTAGAAATGTACAGAGTAATTATATTAATGATTCGTAACATGAAGAGTTGTATTCCGCGTTTATGATCGAAATAATGGAGAATTCCTCGGTTTTATTTTTCATGCACGTACATCGCAATTTTTCAGTTTTAGATACACTATCAAAGAACTCCCCTGTAAATTAGAAAGCATGCAGCATTACAACAGATGGCACAAGCAAATCAATGATATTATGAGGGGTCGCATCAGTTTGTTTATCCAATAGCGTCGCAAAACTCTCTATACAGGGTCAAACTTTGGATACATATGTAAAATTAAAAAGTAATATAGGAAAGTGTAATAAACATGGGTTCAAGAACAAGCCATTTTCGAGTTATTGTTGATTTTACACCAAAATGTAATTGTATTACTCCGCGGATTTAATGATGCTGAACGCTTGCTTAATTTAATGTTATTAATGATATTTTTAGTTTTTAATTGTAACGG
>JAHWFO010028035.1:1451579-1465813 GCA_023313115.1 Rhysida immarginata | reverse complement strand
CCCCCCCGGTTAAAAAATTCTGGCTACACCCCTGGCCACCTTACTTAAACCATATTAAACGGACACTATTGGAACCACAAAACATTTATCGGCCCATTACAGTTGAAAACTCAGTTGAGAAAACCAGTATAAGGAGGCAGACATTCACTTTCGTTGCAGACAATGGATCTCCACAAAGTCTCTTCAGAGACTTGCGTTTCCATTCAAATTTTCTTTGACCTCTATACTCTCGTCGT
Organism: Rhysida immarginata; assembly: GCA_023313115.1. Classification (NCBI taxonomy): domain Eukaryota; kingdom Metazoa; phylum Arthropoda; class Chilopoda; order Scolopendromorpha; family Scolopendridae; genus Rhysida; species Rhysida immarginata. The sequence goes on along the minus strand of JAHWFO010028035.1, from coordinate 1,465,577 downwards.
GCATTTTCAGTTTGGGATTGATGTTGTTCGACAGGAATAGCGAAAAAGGTTCCCCAACACCCCCCTCCCTGTTCGTAAAATGTTCATTAGTTGCGAGCACCGAATTGACAGAATCGGTTGGAAACGGGCGATGCAGTTTTAATTTCTCGTTCGTGTCAAGCCTTCTTGTCATCAAATTTTATCGTGAAAATTTATTTAATTAGCCGCCATTCAGACCGCATTAAATAATGATGGATCAACAAATGGATTAAGAGGATTAGAGCCTCGCCGAACGATCTGTCAATAAATAATAATCAACATCTAAATAGTAGATGATGAGTCTTGATACGAGTTCCAAAAGAGCAAAGTCGGAGAGAGAGAAAACGTTCTTTTTTCCACCACTTCAAAAATTCATTTTTCACAGTCAACATACCTTATTTTGGTTGTCAACTTTAACAATTATTTTTCTTCTCTCTCGCTCTATTATTGACCAAGTACGCATTCTCCTATTCATCGGTAATTCTTAATTAAGCGGTCAATTAGGGAGGAGGAGGATTGAAAGACCTTTTGAGGTGCCAAAACGAGAGATGTTACCTTTTGAAATGCCCAGAGCCAACAGAAAGATGAACGGGTGCCACGCGAGTTGAATGCGCAATTCTTAGAGCAGCTTTGCTCTCCTCCTGCTCGTTGTGTTCATTAATAAATTCGTTGGCAACAGATTTCTACCATGCAAATTTGAAGAAGGATCGACAGCTGCCGGTACGGTTCAACTGTCGAAGGTGGTGAAATGTGGTCGGGGCATTCGCCTGGACAACCTTCCGATCGAACAATGAATGCCTAGCCAGCGCGTTTGTTCACGGTCTTTGAGATTCTAGGTCACTTCAAAATAAATCTCAGAGATATTTTGGTAGCTGAGTTTGACGAAATATAAACGTCTTTACACAAGGCACATTTTCACCGGAACAGCAGAGTTAGCAAAATTTAGCCTCATCCACCCTATGGAGCCAAACGATTACTTCCTCTTCCCTAATCTCAAAAAACAGCTGCTCTTCTAAGATAACGATGAGGTCATTTCAGAGATGGAACATTTCTTCAGCAGCCAAAGTGAAACCGTCTTCAAATACGGCCTCCACACAGTCACTTGGAAGACTGTTTCAAATTATCTGATGCCTATTGAGACAACTGAAGTCATCACCAACATTCGTGTCCCTCTTCCTCCTTGAGAGTAGGAAGTACTGTCACAACTGTATGATCGAATCTGGTTTTAAGTGAATGGCTCATATCTCGACTCCGAGAAGACAATGAACAACTTGGTTTTCATACAATAAGATGCCCTCCTTACCACAACTGTATGGAAAGTCTCCCGCAACGCATAGTTAACCGAAGAAATGCAACAGAAGAACATGGCAATCACTCCGTTTTTGTGTGTGTGTGTGTGTGTGTGTGTGTGTGTGATTGATTTACAAAGTTTTCGTCTCTCCACTTTCTGTAAATGTAAATGATAGGAAGTAACCCATCACAGTTGCTCCAAATGTTGACAGGAACACGCTTCAATAGGTTTGGGAAGAGGTGTGAGGAAAATGTAGGTTAGGTTAGGTTAGGTGAACTGTGAAAAAATTCTGTGAACTGAATATGAACTACATTCCTTGATGTTAGAAGCGACAAAACAGAGCCCGTGGAATTTGAATCCAAATCATGAAATTTTTCCTTCCATTTTCTACTCTTAAAAACAATAGACCAATCGTTGTTATTTATCTTCACGTTATTTTAGAATTAGTCTATACAGTTACAATGAGACTAAGGGTACGTAGTACTCTGTACATTAAAGCTATTTGTTTGGTTATGATTTAATTTTTTACTTATCTGTTAAAATATAACATCTACGCAAAATAAAATTGAGTGCACTAGGTGAAAAAGCCATTGTCAATTTATTAAAAAAGGACAACTTTAATAAAATAATAAATGGATACTGGCGATAATGCTCCAAGAAAAGCCAAACACACGGAGATGAAAAAAAAGTATGCAACCTGCTTTCTAATTAGGGACTACAAGTATCTAGCTCGTCGTCTCTACATACTGTACACCAAGGCTGTCTCCAACTAAAGACTACTAAGTATGAAAGTGGAAGATGGGGCCGATGGCCCAGGTGGTATAGATACTAGTGCTATCTGGTTCTAATGCAAGACGTGGAATTTTCCCAGGACGCGAAATTTTTCCTCTGTTTTTCATCTAATATGCAGTAATTTTGAGGGCTTATTTCTCCTCATATAAGGTGCAGAAACATAGACACTAAACAGCAAAACCATCCAAAATAAAAGTTTGGAACGATGTAGGCTGGGTAGCAAAAGAAGGAAAATAAAAAACCCGAATCACTTAGATCTGAGAACAAATGAAAGTGTTCGGCTTCATAAAGCGGATACGACAATTCAAATCGCAATGGGCGGACACGTTGCCAGAAGACAACAGATGGACTACAGCCATCCTCGTCTGGTACCGTGAAATATTAGAAGGCCACGACGACAGTTCCTCACAAGAATATCAAGTAATTAGTGGGCATCAATTAGTATTGGAAAGGCAAAATCCTTAACAAGAGCACTTTAACAAAAATTAAGCAAAAAAACTGTGGAATGGAACCACAAAAAAGATGAAACCCTAATCCACAAGAAGAATTGAAATACCGAATACGTATTTCGGCTACTAGGTAGCCATCTTCAGCGGTGAGAGCCAAAGAAAAAAAAAAAAGAAGGAAACGTAGAGCACTTTAGAAAAGACCTACATCGGGCAGTGGATTGATAAACATTGTATATGACAATGATGATGAGATGATACGGCAATTTCATCGGTTGTCTTTTTTTTTTTTTTTTGGCTAGGATCATTTCAAATTATTTCTAAAATTCTATATAAGCCTTTTGACCACAAAAAAAAATGTAAACGCACTCGGGTCGAAGATGAACCGGCCTCGAATACATGTAGAGCAACACGAGCGGGTGTCGTTGTTTCTCAAATGACCAGGGAAGTTGCGATTGGCAACCGATGAAGTACCCTTGCTCGTTCAACGTCGGAGAGGATCGCGTTCATCATCTGGCCGCTTATTAATTTCTGGTCTAATTCACTAATCTCACCGTCTTTTCATCTAATAGGAAAGGGGGTTCGGGCGTGCGCAGATGCTCCACCTCACGCTACCGCGGACGGCGAGAACCCCCATGAATGGAGTCGCGATGCTGATTAGTTCTCATGGACGAAGGGAAAATGGGGTAAAGAGAGAGAGACAGCCAGCCAGGACAAAACCTTCTTCGTCAGAAGCTAGCAAATGATCCTCGGTGCCTATCGCTTCCCCTTTGCAGCTGCTCTGCTCTTCCTATCCCACTGTTTGCCTCTCCTATGCTCGACAAGAGAACTACACCGTGGCCATCCTCCCACCCGTCATCAACCTCCTCTACTGTTTCTCCAACCGATGCTAATTGATGAGAGGAGGCCTTTTTCCTCCGGAGTGATCATTTTTTCCTATCGTTCCTCGAAAATTCAGTGAAGATTGCGCTGCATTAACAGATAAATCGTTCGACGGGAGACTGGCAATGAAATTTATGGTGTTTGTTCTCCGCTGATGAGCAGCATCAGCTACTCGGTTGGCACCCTCTGGCAAATGAGACTGTCGCGCTGGAAGCAAACACAGCCTTCTCACTCGCTGAGTGACGAAGGGTCAGACACAACCCCCTCGCCCATCCATTATACTCTCTCTCACCCCCACACCCCCCCACCCCCCCACCCTCGAAACAAAAGCGACTCCGCCAATTGAGAGACTGCGCCGATCCACTTTCGCCCCGAGGAAACGGCGCAAATTCACAGTATCAGCCTATTGCCTTCGACTTCTTTCTTTCGATCTCTCTACGATCCTTCGGAGTAATCATGAAACTGAAGACGAGACGAGACGAGATCACTTTCTCAAGTTACGTCAAAGGGATAACTAGGGCTCTTCATCTGACGGGTGTGCTCATCCGCCATTTTCGTTCCTGCGCTCTATCTGCTGACGCTAGTTACAGCTTTGCTAAATTTAGTTTCTAGCTGCAATATAATTAACCTTTTTTAATAAATGATAAATACTAAATTTTTTAAACTGTTTATATTTATTAAGAATATTTTATTAGTATTTTTAGAACAAGAAAACATTTTAAGATTTAAAATAATAATTTTGTTTGAATAATGTGAATCAATGTTTGAATAATTTACCATCAAAATTGTTCGTTATTTAAAATTTTTTCTTTAATAACTTGTAACTTTATTTTTAAATTTGTCATTTTAATACATGTTTTTTCTCTAAAAATTAAATAACTTAGACATTAATTAAAATCTCAAAATTTGCCATTTTTATTTTGTATTAAAAAATTACAAGAAAATTTTACAGATATCTTATAAAATCAAAAGGTTTATTTAGAAAAACAACTCTTAGAAGCAAAAGATGATTTCGAATGTTTACCTTTAAGAGCATCTGAAGTTTTAAAGGCTCTTACATTAAGATAATGTTGGATTAAATGAGAGGAAATGCCACAACAATTAGGTAGATCACTTAATTCCGAAAATTCTATTACATTTCTAATAAAATCTCTATTTAAAATTATTCTTTCTTACCTCACAAAGTCTTGAAGTTGATTTTGGTTCCCATTTATCTCTTCTGCAATTTATTACCCACATCTTTCTTCTTTCTTCATTTTTTGGAAAAACATACAATTTGTAACCATTTTCGCTTCTATTGCAGCAATTAGGTGCTGAACAACACACCATTTTTATAAGCTTTTATTAACTTTGCTGTGTTAGTTGTTTAGGTCAAATCTTGTAATCAATATTAAACCAAATTTCCGACAAGCTAGGGAGCTGCAATTTGACACACTTATGCAGAATCGATGACAATTTATGATAAAGAAAAAAATTTTCAAATCGGTTCATTGGTTCCTGTTCTAATGGTACTAACTCATTACTACGAATTGATTGTTGTAACAATTGGACATTTCGTTATGGCGAGAGTAAATGTATCTATTGTTTATTGTTGCAAAATTAAGCTGTATTGTTGCCACTAAATAAAACATTATAAAAGCTTGGTTTGATAAAACCTTTTTCCTCTTAACTTGTTCATTAGAAATCAAAAAGTGATCACAATTTAATGTTTAAATTTAGCGCACGCTACTATGCGAAACCAATGCTGCTGAACGAAACTTGAGACCACGAGGAACGAAAATGGCGGATGAGCACACTCGTTAGATAGAGGGCGCTAGGGATAACTATTGTTCACACATCCTCGAGCAGTTAAAGGTGAGGAAAACCAAAGAGAGAAAGAGAGAGAAAGAGAGAGAGAGAGAGAGAGAGAGAGAGAGAGAGAGAGAGAGAGAGGCAGCACCGTTCAAATAAAGTTTTACTGATCGCCAGAATGTTTAGTGTGATGCTTTGATTTCCCAGCTTATACAGGGTGTCTCAACAGTTAGGATCAAAAATTCTGCAGGTGATAAAGGACCGTAAACTGAGTATTTTGAGACAGAGAACCCACGGTCGAAAATGTATACAGGGTGGATACAAAAATGACCCCCCCCCCCCTTTTATTTTCGTAACCGAAGCAGATATGTCAATTTTGATGAATCCAATGAATAGGAAGTTGTGGGTGAGCTATCCCCTGATGCACTTTTCATCATCCCAAATAAGCAAATTAGGACACATTCAAATCCTATCTTAAAAACCGTAACAGATACACGAAAAATTCTAATTGAAGACTTGTTCAGCATGGAATTCCCAACAAAACAAAAAAAATTCCAGGGACAATACAATCCAGAATAAAATTGGATTAAAGCTGATTTTCATTTAATTTTTCATCCCGAGTAGAGGAGTGGGCCACCTATTCAGGTTTTCTTCAAATTGATTGTAAATCAAAGAATAAAATAAAAAATATATAAAAAAAACCCAACTCTTTATGCATAACTTTTACTTTGTAAAGCGCAATGAAAAGTAAAAAACAATTTTTGGTGCCTCTCATTTAAATAGAAATTCATAAAATTAAAAAAAAAAGGCAAAATGTAGCGGCAAGCGTTTAATATCGAAATTTTAAATTTTAAAATGAAAATAATACGCTCCGACCCACTAGGCTTTTTTTTAATATTATTTTAATTTTATGAATTTCTATTTAAATAACGCACCAAAAATTTTTTTAAAAATATATATTCATTCATAAACAACTTTCATTTCAGAGAAACAACTCAGAGATACTGTTCAAAATGGAGACCACTAATCTCAAAAGAGTACATGCATTATAAAGGGCGCATGAAATTATGCTGCACTCTTTCAAATGTAAGCTTGTACAATAGACAACTTGGATCCTGGCAACGGTATCGCATCAGATTCTATTTGTACTGCTCACAATAGATTTCTTTATGGTATGAAATCATTGTAACCCTTGTATCTTATATATTCCGTAATTGCTCTATTTCCTCTCATATGTAGACTTGAAAAAAGGCGGGAATAAATGCCGAAACTAGTCGTCAGAAAATAATATTATTTATTTTTGAACTATGTTGTATTTTAAGATCTCTATAAATCTTATTAAGAAGGACAATGCAAAGGACAATTGTGTCGTCCAGAATCAAATTCCGCTAGATCCAGAAAGGCTAGTTTTTCAATAATCAACTATTTTCCCCAGTATTTGTTACTTAAGTAATTTGGAATAAAAAGAGTAAAACCTAAATATCTAATAACCTACATTAGTTTGTTTTTGGTCTAGAAAATATAAAACAATTTGTGGTTGAAAAAAAATTAGGTAGCGGATATTGATACCGAGTTATGAATCTGGCGGTTTTTGATACTCACAATAATGGATGTGGCGGATATTGTTACCATAAGCCATAAGGGACAACGGGTTCTTTTTTTTTTTTTTTGTTAAATCAGCCATAATTTACTTAATTATCACCAAAAAACCAGGACGAAATTACAGCACAGATGCCTCGACGGCCATTATGCATCACAACTACGTCATGACAGTTATTTGCAAAAACGCAATGTTCTGATTGGTCAATGCGGATGTGGGGCCGACTGATATTACATAGTGTAAAATGTGGCGGAGTCTGGAACAAAATCCAATTTTTATGACTCAAATTACTCAGGATGTATCGGGGTTAATCCAAGAATAGTTCGTTAAGTTTGTTAGGAATTAAGAAGAATTTCCATAGAGACCAAATACTTTTTTTTGTTGTTTAAAGTGGATGTGGCGGTGTTTGATCCTAGACGACACAATTTATTACTTGACTATACAGGGTGACCCAAACTTATCCGGCATAATTGTTAAGGAATATTGTATGGTTCAAATGGAACAAAAAATGTCCTATAAACATTCCATCTAGTTTCGATCGTGTGTGAGATATCGACGTTTGTCTATTTTCTTGTAGAACTGTTAAAGCAAATAAATAAAACACTTGAGAGTGCAGATCACTTTTATTCAGCATATTGACTGACAGAACATCACAATGAACTACAAAACAAAACTAAAATGATACAAGGAACAAGAATAAGAAGAAAGTAACAAATCAATGTCGAGGAAGCCTCTCAAAATGGTTGCCCGTAGCTCCAACCGCCAAGTCAATAAAATACCTTTCACACATGTTACAAGTACGACGATTCCTCTTCCTGTCTGGCATATGCAAAACAGGAAGCGTACATTTAAGAATATGCTCTTAATAAAAGAAAATAGACAAACATCGATATCTCACACACGATCGAAACTAGATGGAATGTTTATAGGACATTTTTTGTTCCATTTGAACCATACAATGTTCCTAAACAATTACGCTGGATAAGTTTGGGTCACCCTGTACAGTCAACGAGTATGTTGGGAATTTTCCCTGAAAAACCTAGCCACTGTGCCATGAAGAAAATGCCCCAACGGTCCAGCCATGCTTGTTTCTAAGAAGAATTTCAAAGCGATAAGCGCATAAAGATACTTGAGCACTGCTTGGGAACAAAACCTCCAAAATCGATTACAATTGAGCTGGATTTTCTAAGGGCAATTCCAAATAACTGAACGATCTACTGCGCTTTCAATTAACAAAAAAAGACAAAATATTCCCAATTAAGCAATATCTGACATTTATTTTATTTTCGCTGATGCGCTTTGCAGTAACTTCATCTTCAGAGCAGCAATTGATGTTAATATTTTGGACAATAAATCAAACGTAATAACACCAACAAAAATTAAATAAAGTTAAAAAATTAAATATAGAAATTAATAAAATAAGTAAAATAACGATTAAACAAACATCATCAATTCAATAATTGCTCTGAAGATTTATTTATTACGAAAAGAATGATTCCAAATCCATTGACTTATGGAACATAGCATTTTCCTTTAGACGTACTGCCATGATCTTCAATGCAAATTTTGTTGTTGCCCAGTTTCTTAAATTTTCTTGTTTATCTTCAAGAACTTTACAAAACAAAAGTTCTCTTTCTTCTCCACATGGGGTCGCTGTGTTAATTTTTTGATTTGGCAATGACGTTTTATGGCCGGATGCCCTTCCTGACGTCAACCTCACGAGAGGAAATATTAGAGAAAGGACAAACACAAACATCCATGTCCTCGGCGGGATTTGAATCCGCGACTCGCTGGATCCGAGAGTGATAAGACCTGCGCCTTAACCCTCTCGGCCACCGAGCCGGCAAGTTTCTTAAATTTTCTTACACTTATTTATTGATAGAATAAAGGATCCAACCATTTTTTTTTTTTTTTTTGCTTTGACGTTCATGGCTTTTAGAATGCAAAATAGAGAATCAAAAGCGATGGTTCTGTTATCGCAATGCGTTTTTCTGTAGTAGTAGTAGTTAGTAGTAGTTAGTAGTAGTTAGTAGTAGTTAGTAGCAGCAGCAACATCGTCCACAACTACTGGCAGCATCGATTCATATTCCGGAGAGATTTTGGTAGTATTTGATCAAAATAGTGAAGTTTCATCAAAGTGAGCCAAGCCGAGTGAAAATCACGATTTTGAGCGTTTTTGATCATTCAACATCATACTCCCGCGGGATTTGAATCCTCCATCGCGCTTTGGAGACCATCATTTTTACCTTCGGTAATAGCGACTAGGATCTAAATGGCCATCTTTAAGGATCTGGAGATGAGTAGCCTTTTGCCTTGTAAAGTTCAAAACAAAGAAGGGAGAAGGGAAGAGTGTTTTCGCGCAATGAAGGCGACGACAGTGGAGGTGGCGGAAAAGGAAGAGTTTGTAGAAGAAACAATGGTGCACCTCGGCAGATTTGTTTTGTTTCTATAGAACTGCACGTTTCTTTTAGTAGTGTGTTGCACTATTATCGATCGGCGTGCGATGACCCGTTTAAGGGATTCTCTCGTGCTGTGAGGCTTCAATGAGATGCTGCTGCTCATATTGCGGACCGACTCTGTGGCTCGTTCTCTAATTCTCTGTCGAGTGTAGTGGGGAATAGAAGGAGGGGTAGAGAGAGAGAGAGGTTTGTCGAAGAAGAGGGTCCTCCAAACGCACGCGAATGTTCATTGCGGTCCAAAGGACTTTTTCCTCATCCCCCCTCCCGTATTGTCGTGCGTTGCGTGGGAGTGATCAGCCGTCGATTGGAGCGCCGAGGATTTACAAGCACTTCTTGCGGTTATGAAACGCAATGACCGCCCGATGAGAGGCGCCACTCGAAGCGCCAACTGGCGTCCAATTCCGGCTCCATCAACCTCTCTCTCTCTCTCCATCTCCCTTCTTTTCCCTGTGCAATTCATTTGAATGGAACGAGTCATCGACCTACCCACCCACTCAACGACACAAGTTCTCCAGCTCCGTTCGGTCGTTCCGATATTAGAAAATCATCGGCGGCAGCAGTCCTATTTTTTATTACTTTTTTCCCACCAGGGGTAGGGTTCCTTCTTTGGAGTGAGCCCATTTCCCATTTTGTATCTATCTCGAGTGGAAAGAAACGAATCTTATGCGAAATTGACGTCCACACCTTTTTTTTTGCTTTTCTTTGAATGAAATCAAATCCGACTTTTCTCTTTTTTTTATCAGTTTTTTTTATCCGATAGGCAACAACATGTCCGTGCCACTAAAATTTTAGAAAATAACCGAAAGCTAAGAGAACAAGTAGAAAAAAGAAAAAAGTAGATGTTTCTAATGTTAACAGATAACAAGATAAGAGGAAAAGGGTTTTATCAAACAAAGCTTTTATAATGTTTTATTTAGTGGTAACAATAAAGCTTAATTTTGCAACAATAAACAATAGATACATTTAACTCTCGCCATAACGAATTGTCCAATTGTCACAACAATTAATTCGTAGTAATGAATTTATACCATTAGAACACGAACCAATGAACCGATTTGAAAATTTTTTCTTTAACATAAATTGTCATCGATCATGTCTATGTGTGTCAAGTTTCAGCTCCCTAGCTTGTTGGAAAGTTGGTTTAATATTGATTACAAGATTTGAGCTAAACAAACTAACATTGCAAGGGCGTAACGCTGGTTTCTAAAGGGGAAAATTGTGCACGGGATGAATGGCTCCCTTACAAAGAATCGCTTAAAGTCTTGCTATCTGAAAAACTAATAAATTCACAACCTCCACAGTCTTTATCCTTTCAGTGCACACTTAATTAAAACTCCACTCGCAAAGAAACCATCTGATGTACGAACGCTGTTCCGAATGTTCTTAGAATGGTAGAATGCATTGATTCTGTGATTGTCAAGATAGTCTAGGGCGAACTTTATGTGAGTGACGCTAATGCGCAGGTGGTCGTATTTTGCCGGCTATAAAAGTTGAATTATAATGTTCACCGTTAATAACACTAGTCAACACACATTTTGTAAATAAGACCACATAAAGTGTTCTTAGTAGCAATTTGTAGGTAGAATCCGAATTTGCTTTTAGATTTTTTCTATCACGTCAAGTTTCCAAGTTATGCACATCGAGACTTCTATGTTAAAGTTTCCATATTTTGGGGCCGCAAGGAAATTCACCAGGCCCCAAACACTGAGTGATTTTAAAATGTTTCATTGTAAAACAAGAAAGCTGTGCGTGCTAGAGAAATTTAAAAATTATATTCGTAATCAGCAGAAAAAAATACTACCAAAAATCACCCACTTTCATTTTGTTACAAGAAAAATCTTTAATTTTGTTGGCCAGTGTAATTAGACAAAGCATCGCTATTGAATTCAGCGACAACTTAAGCAAAAATGGCCAGGAAATGTTTGAGATCATCAAACCTAGCATAACCTACATTTAAATAAATACAGCTTATTACACTGAACCTAATGGCAGACGGAAAGAATGAGGCGCCACTGTTCCACAAAGTATGTATATGTGTATATACATTATGTGTATTAACTGCTTATACACTCATCGTCATATTGAAAAGATATTTGAAAGGAAGCTAGTACTCACCACCAACAGGAAATTATTAAACAATGACCGTGGGTATGACAAAATTTATTTGTCAAAATACCAAATCATTCCAACTCTCTATAGGATGTTGGGCCGCCATTATTTCGGCCACATGTCATGGCATGGAGTCATACAAGTTCTTAACGTAGTCTTCACTCAGCTCATTCCATGTACACACAACTTTGGCTTGTAACTCTTGCAGATCTTGCGCCAGCGGTGCAGTCTTAACAGAACGTCCCAAAGCATCCATACGTTTGCTATGGGTGCAACTTTTTTTTTTTTTGACGATGGAATTATGAAATAATGGCGCTTTGTTCTTTCTCCTCTCTAACCTAATCAAACCAACAACTAAGAGGTGGTTTAATACGGACCCTCAAAAAATGGTCTGTAACATGTCTTCAATAAGCTAGTTTAGTGCTGGAAACGATGTATAGAGTGCGAGTGTGATTTCGAAAAGGAAAACCCACACTAAACCTCCTAATGACTCGGACTCCAAAAAGTGATACCAGTCCATGAACTTTCAGAACACCCCACATACATGCAAAGGTTATGATAGTTTGTGACGAGGCTAGAGCAGACTGGCCAATTAGTCCATAACGTCGACTCTTTCCTCTCATAACCTGGGAAAGCACCACAAAACCTAATTTAAATCGCATCAAAGTTGCCTATAATCAAATCATACGAATGGATTTCAAATTAAGTAAAAACTATTTCAATCACCCGAATTTGCAGCTATCAGTTCCAGGGGAAAGTTTTTTCGTTTCTTCCCCCTTACTTTTTTGAATGGTTACAATCCTCTCGTAGGATGATTTAAATAATGTAAATTTTTTATACAATAAAGAGAAATAATTGGTCATTCTTTTGCACTTACTTGTCTAAGTGAAAACATTCAATTTTATTTTGAAAAAAACGTCCGCAAAGGTACCTACATCATCAATAGTTTGAGCCTGCCTGTTGTAGGAACTAAAACTTGCCCATAAAGCAGCGGAGGCTTCTCGTAACATTTATACAGCATTCGTTGATGATTCTGTCACCGACCGGACGGCACAGAATTGGTTCAAAAAATTTAGAACTGGCGATGAGCGTCTTGAAGATTCTCTTGAGTGCTTGGTGGACAACAGCTGGTGTAGTCCATTATGTGCACCAAATTCCAGGACAAACTATCACAGCAGACGTGTATGTTGGTCAGCTTCAACTTACACATGTAGCAAAGATGACCCATCAGGCAATAAACAAGCTTGCCTGGGAAGTGTTACCTCATCCACCGTACTCTCCGGATATCTCTCCAACAGATTATCACCCTTTCCGATCTCTCGATAACCATTTGAGAAACAAGAGCTTCAAGAGAGAAGAAAAACTAAAACATGAACTGGGTGTTCTTTTCAACTGTAAAACTCGTGACTTTTACAAAAAAGGAATTTATGATTTAGTATCTCGTTGGGAGAAGTTTGCTGTTAATGATGGAGATTATTCGATGAATAAAAAATTCATTTGTGCATTAATCTGAGCGCCAATTGGAATATTTACAAAACGAAAAAACTTTCCCCTGGGTCGGATATTATCAACTTCTTGCACTACTAACATACGTCGCGTCGGACTTATCAATGAATTATCAAATATTTTACACCTAAAAGATCACCCTGTTGAGTTTATTAGAGACTGGTATATCAATAACCGCGATTACCGAATTACTCGTAGATATAAATTCGAAATCCCAATCACGGTATTCAAATATCTTTCTAACCATTTTCCCTATAATGTCATTTATTTGTGGAATGAACTACCATCACCAAAACGACAACAAAATTTACTCTAATTTTCAAAACACCTAGACCACTACCAACCGAACTACCCTACTTTCTATGATCCGGGAACATTATATCAACGGGCATATGGATCATGACTAAACCTCCATTGAAAAATAAGAAATTAAGTCTCCCGAGGAAGGTATAGGAAAGTAGCGGAAGCCCTGAGTTCATCTATTTTTACTCCTTCATCTGCACTCTTTAATCAAAAAATTGATTTTCTCGAACTTAGTATTTAGAAAATATAAAAGAACCCTACATTCTTTCTTTCTCATCATTTTCGATCGAAAGATATATCACACGGCATTGTTGTCATAATTCTAAAAACCAAATAACTGCCACCCCCACTAGGACAATTTGGCCCGAACTTCATAGTCATGTAGATTTTGCCTAGAGGAATATGCATATCGAATTTTACCCCTTTACATACCTAAATACCACATAGATCACTTGGTCCCCTCTAACTCCCACCGCCGTAATTCCGACCCCAGTGGGCCAATCAAAACCAAACTAAATAGCGAAGGTACTCATGCCCACAGTAAGCTACATTCCGAATTTCAAACTTCTACCTCAAAAAATGCAGAAATTATGAAGGGAACGGACGGACGGACATGCTCCATTCTTCCGCTATTTAATAACAATACAATCCCGAACTTTAACATGTTATACTCTAACTGACGTATTCCCAGCTATTTTCTATATTTTATATAATTTCTCTAATTTACTTTCCTATTTATGCTTCATTCCATGCGAATAAATAAATAAATAAATAAATAAATAAATAAATAAATAAATAAAT
>JAHWFO010028035.1:1441202-1451569 GCA_023313115.1 Rhysida immarginata | reverse complement strand
AATAAATAAATAAATAAATAAATAAATAAATAAATAAATAAATAAATAAATAAATATTGTTCGCTCGCATGGTTTTCTAAACAACCCAAAAAGGTGTTGCTTCGAGTGCTATGCAAAAAAATTCAACTACCTTATGAAACCTTAACGTTGACAGTAGCCATTTAGATATAGCAATAGCTCATTCCTCATTTGTACTCCATGAAGAAAAAGCAACCTCCATTTAGCAGCAAAGAAAGCTTAATTTTATTACAGTGCGCCTAAATGTTTTTTTTTTTTAATTATTTCTAGTATCCTTTTGCCTATATTACGCACGCTCTTCCTCTTTAGTTTTGCTTTTCTCGAGCTCTTTATGTGAAAGATTGTGAGCGGGAACGTCTTTCCGCCGGCAGGTTAAGTGACGTTGGAGGAGGAGCAGTCGAGCGAACAGCCGCAAAACTTGATCCGAGTGCGGAGGGATAAGCTTAGCCGAGAGTGGAGGATGACCACGACTACGTTAATAAAAATCTTTAACGATCCATTTTTGTTATCTATTTCAGAGGAAGAATTGACTTTTGTAGGAAACTTTCGAAACGTTGCTGTTTGTTTATGTGTTTAGTTTTTTACTACGCGATTCATTTAGAAGAGTCATAAGACGCCCCTTTCATATTCTGAGTGCTCTTGATGGATTACCTTGAAAATATTCAAGGGCCTCACGGATTCTTCTTCTTATAGTTTAGCCGGGTTTTCTCCATCGCTATTTCTGAATGACACTAGCCTTTTTTTTGTTTTAGAAGTTCCCTTTCTTTAGTAGATCGTTGAATAATTTCTTGTTTCGTTTGCAGAGTTCTTTTTTTTTTTCCTGAGGGTCCGCCAAGGTTTCTTCATCGCCGCTTGATGTAGGAATCGAGAATTGTCATCGTCACGTCCATTTTTCATCTGCGTCTGGTTCGTTTCCCGTCGAAACGAGCCCCCCCCCCCCAGCTCCCCGCCCCCGCACCACCGCTCTTCTATGCAAATATTCCGGTTAAACATTCGCTAATTCTCGGTAATACTTCCGCAAAATATTCATATTCCATTAGAGAGGGTCCTCTAAGCGCCATGCGGCTGCTCCAAAATCACCGCCACCACAGATTGGAGTTTAATGGCGCCGCCCTAATGAATATTCCATTTCGAGGGAGGAGGAGGAGCAGGGGAGGAAGGGGGGGGGTAGGAAGACACAAGCAGCACCGAGCGACTCATCGCCTCTGCTGCTAACACCCCCCCCCAAGTCCTCCGCCTCAATGAAACTTTGATTGTGCCGGTGCGAAAAGGAGCGACGGATTGTGACCGACCGCAACGCCCGCCATTGGGAGCAATCGGAGGGAGGAGGAAAAAAAACATGAACGAACGAGAGATGACTGACAGAAAGACGCACAAACAAACGGACTCAGTTTTATTACGGGACTCCCCTTTACGTACAACGACCGAGAGTAAAAGCTGCGTAAATAATAAAAAGCTCTGAAGATATTTTTTTTTCTCTTCCTAGGTTTATTTTTTTGTATTACAAGAGGTCGACAGTCATTCCCCACGAGAATTATTGAACATTGAAGGAAAAAAATGTCTTAAAGCAATCGGGTTGCGGTGTAGCGGTTTTGCTTGGTGTGCTTGTTAAAGTGGCAGGCAATGTACTTGTAGAGATGGGAGAGGTGAACACACGCACTCGTTCTGAGCTTAAGAACTGCAGTAGCAACTGTTGTTTCTACAAGTTTTAATTAGGAAGATTGGATTAGTTGCCGCTCTTCGGCCAAATATCTAAAACATAGCATGTCTCCAAAAATAATATTAGATGCCTTTTGAATATTTCTCAACATAATGATATAATCATAACCTACAACCAAACGCATTAAAAGCTCGCATATTAAAACTCGAGTTCAAAAATACCGGTACATATCAGTGCCATTGAGATTTGGACGCATACTCTATTAATGATTGCTTGTAATTCCTCGATTGTTGCCAATTTTTCTTAATACTCACTGCCCTCTGGCGAATGCTCCCTTTTTGCCCGATCTTTCACTTTGACAGATACTCTTCAAGATAGCCCATGCTCCATCTTGCTTGAATTTAAAGTCCTTATCAATTCTTGGCATGACGGATTCCTACAGCATATTACAAGTACAAGGGGGTGTTTACAGATGATTGCAATGGGTTTGACAAATCGCAATGGACTTGATAGCACGATATTCAAGGAGTCGAGGACTTGGAGGTGGAAAAGGGATGAAGCGGTATTGTCTTAAATGACGAAGTTCGAATATTGGTTTGCAGCTATGCCAAGAGTCGATTTTCAAGCATGTCTAGTTACGTTTACCATGTCTAGTTTCTTCCGCTAAGAAAAATAATGGGAAAGAAATTTTGAATTTTGAAGTGGCAGGCAATTCAAACGAAACTTAAAGAGCTACTAATTCTCTTAACCACTTCTGTTGAACGGCTACAATAAATTTGCAAAACTGCTGCAATCGTTTATAAACGCCCTATTAGAGTGTATGCACTTTATTGAATCATCTTGTATCTAATGTCAAACAAAAAGGGACGCATTTTAATTAACAACAACAAGAATGTGCCATAATCCTCTTTAGAGGGAGATAGAAGAAAACTGGGCTTGCGGCTAAATCACTCCATCAAGTAATGCCAAACACGCCATCTTCGCTTGCCTCAACTGGTCGTTTATTCAAATTTTCAAATAACGATGCCAGCAATTTCAACGAGGCCCCTATGCTAACCATCTTCTTGAAACAGGACATCTTGTCCAACCCGTCAACGAAACCATGACCATCGTGCATAATTCCAACGATCCCTTTAAAATCAAAATTATCGGAATCTATAAAGCATTCTTTTCTACACAAGATGTGCTACTAAATACTCAGACAAACTT
Source organism: Rhysida immarginata (assembly GCA_023313115.1). Classification (NCBI taxonomy): domain Eukaryota; kingdom Metazoa; phylum Arthropoda; class Chilopoda; order Scolopendromorpha; family Scolopendridae; genus Rhysida; species Rhysida immarginata. The sequence goes on along the minus strand of JAHWFO010028035.1, from coordinate 1,448,682 downwards.
TGATATTTTCAAATCCTATCATCCATTTTTGATCTTTTACAAATGTGTTTGTCCGTTCATTGTATCGGATTTCCCTAAAATTGTTTGTTAATTTCTCATGTTACACATCAGATTCATTGTAAACAACATCTTCATTGCAAATTTAAACAAGCAGCTTCTTTACTATATCACAAAAAGACGAAACAGTTTGTTTATCTTAATTAATAAATTACGTGTAGTGTAAAGCATTTATCTCTTTCATTAAACGATACAAAGATTTCTCATAGCTATATTGATGCCACATTTTCTTTGGCCTCCATCCTACATATTCAAAGCTGATTCCAAACTGCGTAATTACAGATTAAGCGTGACACGATCGTATAATTATCCCTGCTCTCCGAATTACTTTTGCCTTGAAGTCTATTTGGCCTACCTTGGTTTAGCGATTGAGGTTCGTCAACGGGTCATAGACTTCCATTACGCCTGGATAGATCTCAGAAGTAAATATAATCAAACCACGGGTGTGAATGGAATTAGGCTCGGCAATGCCCAAATCATGCCAAACGGTGGACTATTAAGAAAGGCTACATTTTCTGGCCAAAACAACCGTGAAATCTCTTACCACAAAATCATTCTCCATGCTACTCTTTCTTCTATTTTTTTTCCCCGAAGCCATCCGAGACAAGGTCCAGCAAATCTTGCTCTTCGAGTCTTGTCAGTTTGACACGATAATTGCTCAGCTCACACTAAATGGCAAGTTCGGTTTGTCGTTTCGACAGGTCACTTGTTTTCCCTTTTTTTTTCTTCTTCTTCTTCCGTGTGGTGGAATTGAGTGAAGGACAGTTTCTTCCAGATTATTCACTAACCTTTGAGGTAAAATAAAATCAAAAACTCGCTCATCCTACTTTTAAATACACAGATGATACACATTTTTTCACCTCCCATTTCCAAAGAGAAGTGGAGCCCCGGCAACTTGTGAATGCAGTCGCGTAGATGACGTTTCAAATCCAATACGGTATGCGAGCATCTCATGAATTTGGAAATGAGGCCGCAATTTCGCTAGGAATGCGCCTACATCCCTTAGGCAATGGATCTGGTAAACTCATAGCTTTGTGTTTTTGATTTCAGTTTCTCTACTTGATAGTGGCTATTTGGGCTGTTTAATTGTGAAGGATATCTTTAATGCACTGTACGCTTATTATGGAAAAGGAAGGGGGGGGGGTGAGAGAGTGAATGAATAAAAATGAAAATGGCGATTCCCTCGAAGTAATTACCCTTCACAAACGTGTTCAATTGGAAAGAGGCGTCCGTGTTTTTCTTCTGGCCCCCCTTCCTTTTACATGGCTGCTGATTTCTGCTAGTGACAGCGAAGATTATCTCGCATCTAAATGTTTAGGAAAACAAGTCTCTCGGTCCGTGTCGGTGCTTTTTTGGGAGGGATGTTTCCGTTTCCTCTTGCCTCCTTCTCCTCTGCCCAGTCTCCCTGTCTTCCAGGCGACACCTACTTGGCGCGCTGTCATTTTTTCGTCCGCTTTTGGACGTTAATCGTGTCTGTAACGGATGACGAGTGTTGATGCCCAGAAAAGATGAAAGCTGCGGCGGCGGCAGAGATGGACTAGCGAGCGACCCTCCATCCGTCCATGAGACCTTCGAGGAGGGGTTCCCGTGAAACTTGACCTCGGACACCGATTGTCTAGCGAGATGCGAGGCAAGCAAATTGGAAGGAGAGCGAGGGAAACTGGAAATAGGGGGTACCAGGAGGAGGAGAAGGCGGTGGTGGGAGCGGGTTTTGAGGAGGGGCAAATGGAAGAGGCCAACTGACCTCTTCATCATTAGGCTGCGGGTGCGAAGGACGGTGCGATGGGCGGCGCTGCTGCTGGGGGGAAGGCGGTCCTTCTCCAACTCGCCCCGCTCGTCAACGCCAGGCAAGACGGAGGAGAAAAGCGACGTGATTAGCATTCCCCAGAGACAAACGAATGGGTGCAAGAGGCCATGTCCCGAAACGATCGGAATAAATTTTAAAATATTAAAGATAAAAAAAAATATCATAAAAAATATGAAAAACTTAAAAACGAAGCCCCTCCACTTCATTTCTGACTGTGAAATGGTGGAATGTAAAACCCTAATGAGCCTCACAGCCACCGTGGGGAGAGAGAGAGAGAGAGAGCGGGTTCTGTCGGTAATCCCCTTCTGTTTGCGTGCAGAGCAGGCCTCGCTTTCCTTTCCTTTCTTCTTTTTTATCCATTCACCTTTAGAAACAGACTCCGCTTACCAGTCAAAATGACTTCTCCTTCCCTCAGAAAAAGACACGAAAAGGATTGCTACTGTAAGAGTGACGTTTGTTATTTTTACGTCAAAATTGACAACAAGAGTGTGCATATTTCCAAATAGCAGGATTTGGTTAGGTTAGGTTGAGCATTTGAGCTCGTTCCTTCGCCTTTCTTTAGGCTACGCTTTTCAATTTCATCAAAGAAGCAAAAAAAAAGAACCATTGTTTGCTAAATCAACTATTGTTAGATGTGGAATTATTTTTAACTAGGTCTCCATCTTTCAGGTTCAAGGGGGTAAAGAATTCAAAACTAGCGCATTATTTATTTTTAGCGTAGTCTATATTATTCTTTATTAAAAATTTCTCGAAAGACAAGTTTTATCCTGACTTTTCTTTGTTAATTGAATTTGGGTTCTGTATATGTTCGTCATAATATTAGACGTTGTTCAATTCAACTTCAGCTTTGTTCATAGCCCTTGCAAATCTATTGAACCGAATGGACGGATTACAAATTGATGCGACAACACCCCTCTGATTTCACAGGGTAATTAGCCTGAACCTCAAGGCAATGTTGAATTGATTGTTGAAAAGGAACGCCATCACATGACTGGCAAAGGTGCACCGCGTCGATAAACAACCGCACGACACATTGGTTGATGTTTTGGTTGTTGGCTTTGGACGGAAAGGGGATTATGTACATTAGATAGAATAAATATTCGTATACTCTAAATTTTAAATGAAAAAGTTCAGATAAGTATGCACCACGGTCTATAGATATTCATGGTCATCGAGCTTCGGCCATTTTCCATTGTTTCGAGAAGCTAAGGAAAACAGATCACGCCAGGTGCCGCATAAATCGCACCAGGGTCGAGTTTTTGGACTTGAGATTGACGTTTAGTAGGCATCGCTCATACGTCAAAATTGCGTAAGATCAGAGCAATTACCATTGGAAGGCTTTGATATTACGCAATTTTGACGTATGAGCGATGCTTATTAAACCGCGATCTCATGTCCAAAAACTCGCCCCAGGGCCGACCGTGACCTGCGATAGAGGTTTTTCATTGAAACTGAAAATGAAAGTAAAGTTTCTGTCTGTCGATAGGGCGGCACTGCAGGCGTATTTGGGCAGATTGTACATGCAGCGTCACTTATCAATAGAGTTCCCGCCCTATTGGGAGCTAGAAACTTTAGCTTCATTTTAACAACGGAGCTCGATGACCATGTATATCTATAGATCGTGGTATGATCTATAGTCCAAGCAGTCTTATTTTTCCATAGATGTGATGGACGTATCAATTGTTATGTATTGTTTGATTTTTATCCTAACAATGCCCAAAAATTATAAAGGCCATCATATCTCGGGCAAAGTAAAGCTGGGTGGATATTGGTATATAAATTGGTAATATCCAAAGACAAGAGAATAATACGAGGGTTGTTCAAGAGTTTTTGCCTCCTAGTCCGTAATATTTTTATTTGTTAACCGATTTTCAAAATTCTTTTTGTATCTGATACATTTCTTCTCTATGTAATGCACTATTCACTTTTTTGGCATAGTCCCCATCCCTTTCCACGCATTATGCCAACGCGTGACTAGTCGGGTGAACCAACAACTCCTAGAAAGAAAGCCAAACAACTGAAAGTCATACATTGTTACATCATATTTTGACCATTGTTAATCGTATTTCTACCAATAATAAGCCCTAAATTTGGTCGACTTATGATGATGTAACAATGTATGACGTTTCAGTTGTTTGGTTTTCTTTCTAGGAGGTGTTGGGTAAACCCGTCGGAGAGGAGTTCCGGGGTTGTCGACGACACGAGGAGTGAATGGCATCTTTCATCTCGTCGTCAGAACGCAACACATGTTCCTTAAGGTACTCTTTCTTCTTTGGGAAGTGGGGAAAGTCGCAAGGTGCAAAGTCTGTCATTTTTGAACTGCAGTTTTTCATCTTTGAACTGTAGGCGCTGCAACGCCTCAGATGTGTGGCGATCGTGTGCGGGCGGGCATTATCGTGCTGCCGAAGAGGGTCCAAAGCTGCCATTCAATCCTGGTGTCGACAACAACCCCGGAATTCCTCTCCGATGGGTTCACCCGACTAGTCACGCGTTCACGCAATGCGTGGAAAGGGATGGGGACTATGTCGAAAAGTTAATAGTGCATTAAATACAGGACAAATGTAAGTATCAGATACAAAAAGAATTTTGAAAATCGGTTAACAAATAAAGTTACGGACCAGGAGGCAAAAATTCTTGAGCAACCCTCGTACCTTTACGGATTCTGGAAGTGGATAATTTGTTAGAAACTGGAATAATTCTAGACTATTTTTAATGTTTTACCTCCCATAAAATTATATCAACTATGAATAGAGATCAATAGCAGAAAGCACGAAACCTCTTGTCCATATTAATAGATTTTACTTTTTTGTATGTATATTTCAACTATCAAGTGATCATCATTCAGCAAGAATATAGCCTTATTTTAAATCCCTAAAATCCGCATATTTTATTGAATGGACGAATTTCAAGAGTCACTGGTGACAAAAAAAAATAAAATAAAATAAATAGTAGGGCACTAAAAAGCACTCGTAAGTGAAGGGAAAATGATTTTGTAGTACATATCAATTAAAATTTTAAAAGAAAATTCTATTCTCTAAAATAGCTTTAAATAAAAACAATTTCGGTATGTAACATTTCCTATTAGACAGTGTTCTTATAGGAGACACGAGAATGGGTTTTTTCTTCCTTCTTTTTTATGAATGTTTACAGGCGGTACAAGAGCAGGTAAAGGTATTTTCTCAAAGCGGCCAAAAGCGTTATCATTTCACTGCGTCTCTTTAGATCGGTGACTTTATTTTTTGACTTTCAGCAGAAGGCAATCGGAAGGAGCTTTCTGTAGACGGCGATAGATACCCTTCCAAGGCACCTAAAGAAATGGAAAAGGGTTGCAGGTACAATTCCCATTACCACTTTGAAAAAAGTGAAAGCAAAGAAATGTTTTCTCTTTAATCTGGCGATCGTCTATCAAACTCGCATTCATCTTAACAAAATCGCCTTTATGGTTAATAAGAAGAATACGAGTGCCATAAGCACGGATGCCCTTGCCGTCCAATAAAGGCAGAAGGCAATCGGAAGGACCTTAATGCCAATACCAATGTGAGCAAATATCCTTACCGGTATCCTCTTTTAACGCTTATCTGCTGATAGCTATAATAAACATCCTGGACCGACCGAATTTCAAAGGCAAAACTTTCAAATGGCTTCTTAAGTGCTGGCACGCACTCTTAAAAATGGCTTGAAGTCGAATACTTTGGGACCAAAAGATAAAAAAAAAAAAAAAAAATTTGCCATTTGGAAATTGCGAATAATGCGTTGACATGAGCATTCGGTTAGTTTTTCTCTTTTGGTGGTAACACTATTTCCACTTTTGATGGTTTTCTACTTATTCCGAAGAAAAACAGTTTGGTCTGCCCAGCCTGCAAATTCGGTGGTTCATTGTATCGAATGGTTGTCATATGCAATGTATTGAAAGAGAAATTGTTATCTAGATTCCCATTCTGCCGACATACCTGTAGCAACATCACTTCTACTCAAAATCTGGCAAAATCCAATGGCGAGTGTGGGACCCTAAAACTTTGACCACTAGGGCGGCGCTCAAAATAGTCTGAGGGAAAAGAAGCACATGGTCGTTACGTGTTTTGCTAAGGACCTCCAGCTATTTAATGACTAAAACAAATATTTTAAAAATTTGACAAACAATCTGGAATGCTGAAATTTCAGCCAAGTAATGGACTCAATACAGGGCGATGCAAAAAGATGTTAACATCAAATGAGTGTTTTAATTACTCTAAATTACAAGGCAGGGATTTGGTCACAGGGTTTCAGTTTGGCACCCATCCCTCTCAATGCACTTATAGAATCTGTCCATTGTTGTTTGTAAGGCCCTGTGACCTGACGTGACGTGTGATTACGTGAGTGATACGGTGTTTCAGGTCGTCCAAGTTGCGAGGTTTGCTGGCGTACACGCCCACAGCCAAAAATTGCATGGCGTCAGGTCGGGTGAACATGGGGGCCATGGGAGAGGGCCACCCCTACCAATCCAGCGTCTACCGAACGTGTTGTTCAGGTAATCCCGAATGATTAGACTGTTAGTGTAGTGTTAACATCTTTTTGCCTCACCCTGTATATTATTGCTTTATGCCAGAAGCACTTCCGGCTACAAAATAAATAATAATAATAATAATAATTAATAAATAAAATAAAATAAATGAATAAAATAAAACAAAGAAAAAAGTGCAAAGATCTTTGTTTAGAATGCAATACAATCTATTTTAAAATTTATTACGATTGTTTTTTGACAATTAGATTGCACTTTTTTGTGGAGATTTAAATATCTAGCAAATCAAAACAGATATCATTTAACATGCAAAACTATCAAAACTCTAAATTTGAAAGTAAAATTGATTAATAAAACAATTGTTTTGTTCATTTTGTATGCCTTTATTATGATGAGTAAGTATACAGAAAAGGAAATTTAAACCTTTTTTTTAACATTATTCTGAGAAACTTAACTATCTTCAATGATTTGATCTCCCTCTCCCTATTGCAGCGCCACGGCTGCCAAATCGTTAAGGTTGTAAACATTAAGCATTGGCTGCCAGATTTTGAATAGAGATGATTCTTCATCTGCTCTTCATTCTGCTTTCCTTAGCCATTAAATTTGTTGTTTTGGTGGTTTTGAATAAGAGGAAAAAGAGAATTATCTTGCTACGTAACAATCAAAAAAAAATTATTTACTGAGAGAGAAAGAAGAGAAAATTTGGAAGAATAATGTACACGGCAAATTCGGCAAGAGTTCATCGTGGACTCGCTGGACACGGGGAAGGGCAAACGAGGCGAAGAGCGACAAGGAAGGACCTCCGTCCGAGCGACCAAAGGCCACGACGACCAGACAGTTGGTTTTGATGCGCAAAATGAGGTGGAGAAGAATTATGGCGAGGTGGGTGGGATGTATGGATAAAACAAAATAAACGTAAGAGAGAGAGAGAGAGAGAGAGAGAGAGAGAGAGAGAGAGAGGAAAGTGCTTGTGTGGGTGTGTGTGTGTTTGTGCGTGTGCGTGTGTGTGTGTGTGTGTGTGTGTGTGTATGTGTGCGTCTCTGTGTGCGTGTGTGTGTCTGTGTGTGTGTCTGTGTGTGTGTGTGTGTGTGTGTGTGTGTGTGTGTGTGTGTGTGTGT
>JAHWFO010028035.1:1326379-1441192 GCA_023313115.1 Rhysida immarginata | reverse complement strand
GTGTGTGTGTGTGTGTGTGTGTGTGTGTGTGTGTGTGTGTGTGTGTGCGTCTCTGTGTGCGTGTGTTTTGCCGTTGGTGGGTCGGTGTCCGTTGTGCCGGGGCACCGATACGATTGAGCAGCTGGTCTCAATTCATCATCGGGCAAGAGTCATTTGTTAGCGGTGGTTATCAGTGCGCGCGACTTATCACTGGCGCCCACGAGGTCGTCTCGGGCCTCGCGCACATGATTACAACGTCATGAGCACGAGGGTGGAAAGAAGAGCGGCAGTGAATTCTCTTTTTCTACCTCAACAGTCATTGGCCCGAGTGCGTGAAGAAAAGGGCCGAATAAACCGCGTAAACGGTTCGAGAAGAAACGAACAGCGCCTCCGTCCGTCCTCCGCAATATCCGCCCCCCTCCCCCACTACCACCTCCACCCCATATACTTCTCCGGGGGCGCCTTTAATGATTTTCGCCAGCAAAAGAAATGCGCCTGCGCCAATCAGAGGAGAGGCGAGGGCTCCGTACCCTCGACCGTCGCCCCAAAATGCTTGTAAGACTTTTGTCAAAACCCAAACGATTGGATTAAAAAAAAAGTTATGAAACGATTAAGAAAGAAAACACAACGACACAACAAAGAACTACTTCAACAGCCATGGAAGAGAGAGAGAGAGAAAGAGAGAGAGATAAAAAGAAGTGCTCTTTAAACCACCATTCTTCAACTTCTCGTTTTTCTCCACATCTTCTCGCATATAGTTTAACAAAATGACCAAATAACAATAATAATCTCAGCATTTTTATACACCTACATTGACTTCCCGCGGTGATTTACTGGAGAACATATTCAAAAGGTTAATTATTAGCAGAATATAGGACTTCAGATAATCAGTACAGCATTGCTACTGCTAAATAAAATTGTGTTCAATTTTCAGACCTCTTCAAATTTACAGCAAATTTAAGCATCTAAAAATGACAAGAATGAAAGATGTGAGGCTGTAAATTCAATCCTTCAGACAATTTAATGCGCCTTCGACTACATTTCAATAGGCTAGCTGAAGTGGATGGGTCGATTTGTCTTCTTTAACATGAGGAGACTATTTGGAAGGCGTATTTCAACAGATAGCAAACATGAATGAAAAACGTAACAGTCTTAGGATCTTCTCTTTCTATCGGTATAACTTACAGACTTTTACAACTAAAATTTGAGTTTATAATCGGTGGGTATCCAAATATTTTCGTGTACTTTAGAGCTTAGCAACCTTGTCCTTTACGGCAAACAACTCGACACTTATCGGAAGCTGTGGATCAGCTTAGCTTTACACGATTCAGAAGTTTGATTAAACATGCATGCTAACAGGTTAGCCTGGCAGAGAATGGAGACCGGTGTCCGAATGCAATGACAGATGTCCTGGAATGTGCAGAATAAAAACATGCTGTTTCGCTTCACTTTCGTCTTTGTTATTCATTTGTCTATTCCTTGTAATTTGTTTACACTGCACAGCGTCACCTTTCCTCCTATCGGTGAAATTTGGAACTACAATTTTTTTTTTTTTCGCGGAATCTTTTTCCTCTGTCGTCATTAGTCTCCTATCAAGTTGGTGCCAGTCCAGTTGTGAGATAGTATTCAGAGCCATTTACTGCTCTGTCAGTTTAATTACAATCACTTTTATTACGAGTGAATTACATGTACCCCTCCATGCACACTTCAATAAGATTGTGCTTTTATTGGAGTCCCTAATTTCCTAAACCATTGTTGACGCAACATACAACACGACCAGCCGATTGTTGAAGTAAACGCGACTGGCTGATTGTTCACACGTGCAAGCAAACAAAAATAAACCAAATCTATTTCATATACATGTATATATGGATATATAGATTAGTAAGTAATTTCTATGTGTTTTGAGAGATTTATCTAAAGTTTTGGATTTTTTTTTTCATCATTGTGGTAATATTACACAGCTGGGTGTTAAATTTCAATTTTATAACTTACTTCCAAGTTGAATTTTAAAACCGGACAAACATGCAAACATTGTGCTTTATATGTATAAATTATTCTTAAAAATATTACTAGATGAAATCCGCCAAAATTTGACGGCAAACATCTGTGTGGTTTTATAAACAATCATAAAATGGAGTCCAATGTTGAGAAAATTTGGACCTGAATACCTAACATTTTCTTAATCTTATTTTTATAGTCTGATAAGAGGAACCGAATGGTAAAACTCTGAACAAAGCTGACGTTTCAGCTAGAGACTGACCTTTGTCAAAGCAAAATATTAATTCATTTTCAAAAAGATTAGTTTACTTTGACATAGGATAGTCTCTGATATGCGTCAGGATATTTTTTCCCCTTCTATATCCGTCATCTGATAAGAGAAAATCGTACGGCTACCACTGGGTGATGGAATTAATTTTTTTCTTAATTAAAACTCACGCGTTTGAGGCACAGGTACATTTTAATTTCTAAACATCGCGTGTCTCCATAGTTAACTTGTGGATAAAACTTTCTAAAACTCACAAAATTACTGTCGAGCCACCAGCAAATTTCACAATAAAATGATGGATACGAACGTTTGATTGCTTACAATGTAACGTTTCGAATCTTAACTTTAAAAGGTTTTTTGCAAGAATGTGATTTTTAACAAACATCAGCAAAAAGAATGAAGACGCAGCAACATTGAGGTTTCCTCTTTTCCAAAGTGTAATTTACATATCTGCAAGATTAAAATTCCAATTGTTTTCCTCGTAAATATAATTACCGTCATAATTATTAAGCTTTGTTGTTGATCGGATATTCAATTAGTTAAGAAATACGAGGAGGAATCAAAAAGTAAGTTACACTCAGCACTATCTGTCCTCGCACGACATCAATTTAAGGGTGTTGCTTGTATATCTATAATTGCAATGTGGCATGATCCCGCGTGTTGACGCGTTTACTGCGTACGCAAGAGTATTGTTGTCATGGTGCAGCAACTGGTTGTACACTCCAAATTGGAGATTCGCGGAACAATCCGTTTTTTGTGGGCGAAGGGCTTAAATTGCACTGAAATCCTTAAGGAAATTTGCAGTGTTTACGGGGATAATGGGATTTCTCGTCCTGCAATTGCCAAGTGGTGCCAGCAGTTCGAAAATGGGCGCTCAGATTTGACGGACGAATACCGCGCAGGAAGACCATCCACGTCCAACACCGACGAGCACATTGCCCGCATTAATGAGATGATTCTGGACAATCGACGAATCAGAATTAAAGAAATCGCCAGAACGCATAGCGTTTCTTATGGGAGTGTGCAGACAAGGTTGAGAAATGCTGGAGCGGATTTTTACCGCAGCGGCATGGAAAAGTTAATTTCACGTTCAGACAAGTGTTTACAATTGTTGGGTGATTATGTAGAAAAGTGAAATAAATGGTGCACGTTTTCTCAGAATGTGTGTATGGGATATTAACTTGCATCTTTTTTTTTTTTTTTACTGTTTCACTGTGTAACTTATTTTTTGATTCACCCTCGTAAAATAACTAATATGTGAATTATTGATCTAAGGAGATTAAATGATTAATTTAAATTTAAATGAGTTCAGTCTCCTTTAATGGGAAAAATCGTGAATTATGTGAATCTCAAAGTCTCTTGATGTTATAGTCGTTACATTGTTGACACTTAACTTTTTAGAGACTCTGTTGCATCTTCCTATTAAGGTCACAATTTTCACTTTTTATTCTATTCTTTATGGTTCTTATGTTGATCTCATTAGATTCCTGTTGGAGTTTTTAGTATTGTGCTTTATCTCCAACTGAACTACTGAGAGATCCTAATCTTCATACAACAGTCTCTTATTAGTGCAAAATATTTCCAATTCACATATTTTAGTTACTGCGAAATAATATGGAAAATAACTTAAAACAAAAAAAAAACGATTTTAAGCGTTCCACTCATCTTCAGTTTCTTTTTTGGAATCGTTTTGAACTTAGAAAAGTTCTTAAAATGATTTATTTTTATTAAAATTCCAATTTGTAAATGGCGTCTGAATGTTTTTCGTACACAATAAGGTTCATGCCAGAACTAAATTATTGATAAAATTAAAAGTAAATATTATTTCAAATTAAAAAAAAGTACACAAACAGTACAGCACAACATAGTCAACCCAACAGAATGCATTTCTGAAAGAAGGCTGGATTTGTGTAAAGTCTTTCGCTTACAATTGGCAGATATATGCACGACAAAAGCTTTCATTGCGAACTCAGCAAAGGCCACGAATGAGAGAATGGTTGGCGGAACTTTATGGCTACTCGCAGTAGAATCGTGTACGAATCAAATTGTCATTGACATTTTGTAATCGGCGCTTTAATAGGATTTCCAGTTCAGAAAAAATAAATAAATAAATAAATAAATAAATAAAAAGAAAAACATGAACGAGAAAAGGGAAGGGCGGGGGGGGCGGAGCGAACGCATTGCTATTGGAAATGGATGAAGACGAAAATCGGATTTAGCATTTCAGAGCGAATCCTTTAAGTGATGATTTTAAGCTGATTTTAATCGCATTTTGAATTTAGCGCCAATACAGAGAAGCACGCCTTTTATTATCATCATCAGCATCGCTCTTTGTTGTTGTTGTTGTTGTTGTTGTTGTTAGGCGATGATGTTGTCGATCGGGTTTTAAATTCCAAAGTATTTGAGGACGTTTTAAAACGGAGGTGCAGGGCTCTTTCTTCGGTATGTTTGTAATGCGTGTGGGTGTGAGTAGTGTAACACTGTCGAGTCTTTTTCCCGTGGCACTTTTTCCTTGCCCCTCGCAGTGCAGTAACGAGAGAGTGATTTGTGGCCAGGGCTGTCGTTGGGGAGTGAACTGTTGTTGCTCGTCGCGAGAGGGCGTCGTTGAGTGTGGCGTCGAGAGATAGGCCTGTGCGGGCTTTTGGGCTGAGGCTGAGGTCGAGGTCGGACTTGATTGGGCGCCTGTGCTCGCGACTATTTGCATATGTAAGTGGCTCGTGTGCCGGAGGCATCGGCCCTAGCGTTGCACCCGTGACGACACCAAACCCACTTTTCCTCCATTTTGCACACCCGCTCTCGCTCGTCCTCTCTTATCTATCGTTCTCTCCGTCCGGGAGCCCAACCCCCGACCCACCCTCTAACCCCCCACCTCCTCCGTCACTCAACTCACTTCACTCCGAACAACTGGGATTAGCCAGGAGACTGAAGAAGAACGACGACTTTTCCCTTCTCTTTTCCCAGCTGCGCTGAACGCGTTTGCCTCCGGGGCTGCGGCCGGACCGATCCGCTTCTGAACGCCGGTAGAGAGCGAGGGTCGTTGCCGTCGTCGCACCGCCAGCTCCAACGCCAACCGCCGCCGAACGTCACCGCCGCACGGACCAGCGACGCCGAGCTTAGTGAACATGACTTACCACGTACTCCAGCAATACTCAAGCACAACGTAAGCCTTAAAAGCTTACCTTTCTCTCTTTTCTTTTCTCTCTTCTTCTTCTTCTTCCCCTTTTCATTGTATCGTTGTAGATCCATCCTCTTATTTTTCCTTCTTACCTGCTTTGCTTCATCGTTCTTCTCCTCCTTCTTTTGATGCTCTTAATCTAACGAGGTTATGACGTCAGACATGGATCTCTAGACTTTTTAGTGTACACGTTGGATTTATTCCAGAGGATAGTTCTTTAATCTTTTAATCCTTTAAGCCTAACGAGATTGGATGGTACAAAATGGAAGGAGAAGAAAGAGGCGCCTGTCTCGTTGTTGACTCTTGTTCCCTTTTGCCGCCGACGCCGCCGCAATCGCGCGCCGCTCAGGGTTCAACGCAATTCGAACTGAATGAACAGGACCAGACACCTCATTAAATTTTGGCAAGAAAACAAATCATTCCAAAGTATTGCCTGCCTCCTCCAACCCTCCCGAAATCCCTCCTCCTCCTTCTTACCACCTCCTTCCTCTTCCTTACTGCACCTCCAAACAACTCAGTCGAACGGCAAACTAATTATTGTCACGTTAGCTTATAAACATATGGCCATTAATTAATAAACAATTAATAATAATAATAATAATAATAATAATAATAATAATAATAATAATAATAATAGTAGACATGGTTTTATTCCACTCAAAAACGGAAGCAGAGAAAGAAATTTCTGATTTTGAATTAACCTTAAAACTGCCGCTGTTCGGCACCATTTTGCTCCATTTTCTTTTCATTTGTTTAATAAACTTCAGCTTTAAGTTATCACCATGATACAAGTTCAATTACTCTTTAGACTAAAAACGTATTGATATTCACAACATATAACAAAAAAATGGTATTGGTAAACATTTATTCATTTTAATAATATTGAATATTTTGAAAAGCCACGCGTTCATTATCTCTTTCCGCCAATCACATTTAGCTTTCGTAGCGGAAGAGTGAAGAGGCAATTTTAGTTTACTCTGGCTACACAAAATTATTAAAACAAGTTTTTTATTCTAAAATTAAATTGGAATAAAGTCTAACCTAAGTCAATTCCAAATGTTAGCAATCTGTCTGATTCTTTCCTCCTCTTCTGCTCGTGAATACATGCTCTCTTATTCCTATTATATCATGTTAGCAATGCTTTGTTTAGGTTTTATTAATCCTAAGGTGTACGGGAAAAAGTTGAGTGTTAAGGATTTCAAAGTGGTCATTGCAGTTGAAAGTGAACGTTGCTCTTCGCTCTCTCTCTCGTTGGAGGAATTTTAGAGGGACCGTCAATAATCATAATTATCTTTTATTACTTTCGCTCTTATTAAATTGCATTTTAACGACTGCGAGATATTTAGCCATAAATTGTGTGCCCCGATTGCCTCTACGAACAATCGGCTGAAAGGCTTAAAAAGACGCCTTCGTCGGTAGAGATGTCGAAAGGATGAATATACAAATTGTTGTTCATGTTGAGAACAGTTCCCAATTGCATCGGAAGGAATCATTAGAGTCACGTCTATGAAAGGATTTTTATATACGCAGGCGTATTTCTATTCATTAATTTACAAGAAAAACTTAGCCTGTTACATCATGTCTGAACGCAATAAGGTCATGGTATTGTTTTAGTTTTATATTCATATTCACTCGTTAAAAAAGCAAAACAAAACAGGTGGAGGGGGTCTCAAAAGGTCAACTGATCCAACAATATTTACAGATAATCATAGACTGTCCAACCGTTCACGCTCCTTCGATCCAATTCCTGAAAAGTGTTCAAAACGTTTCCTTTGGTAGCTTGTTGGTGGCGGAATTGCCGAAATCAATAAATTACACTAACCTATTCCTTATGTCACACTTTATTTTCTTTTCCGGTCCTATTTAGCGCTATTGAACGGTGTCAAAACAGATCATAATGAATCGCTTACGAAGTGGGAATTGAAAAATAGTAGACCCGTTTACTCTCCCTCATAGACGCAGCTGAACGAAGAGAAGCAGTTCACTTATGCTTGTTTAGCCCATAATAAAACTATTTCAATTAATAGAAGACGACCTAATTAGCATAACCGTCGTTTACGTCTCATGAATCCAAGTGATGGAGTTAGTGAGAATGTGGTCAACATCCGAAATCATTTTTTATTACTGGCACGTTTCTTTGTGCAAATTGTTTTATTTGGAATGAAAGTTTAATTTGATTCTCTTAGTCTGCCCAGTGAAGTGAGGCGAATTATTTCCACCACCAAATCTGGATAATCGGGTCAAGCATAGTGACAAGACCTATGAAAAACAGCTTTTTCTTCCTTTTTATTCGGGGCCACGGCCATCATATATGTTTCACTCGCAACACACGACGTTTGGGTACTTTTTGAAATTCCTTTCCATTTCAATTTGATTATTTTGTGTAAATTAGTTTCCTTTTCTTCCTATCCTGCTGATCGAAATTTCTGTGGCGCGAAAAATCATAGCGTTCTTTTCCTCCTTTTTTGTTGAAATTAAAAGGGGTCAAGTTCCTCAAGCCGAAGGTCAGGCGCTCCATAATTTCTCTTTCGCAATAATTCGCAACAATAAACTTAACGAATGGAAGACACGCTCGCCTGTCAGAACTCTAGGGCAGAGAAGGGTTCTTCTACTTTCAATAGGATACAATGAGAATTTCTTCTCTGTCCCTTAAAAAGAAAGCAGGAGGAATGGTAAATATTTAGATTATAGTGCAGGGTCGACATTGCCATATAAATTAATAAATTAGAGGTCGCGCTGTTGATCACCACTTTCGCCAATAGCCCCCCCCCCCCAAAAAAAAAAAAATTGAAGTAACGATTTTTATTTAGAAGTGGCGAAAAAAAATAATAATGTTTAAACCATAATCTTTTCTGATCACCATTCTCAACAGAGGTTATTTTTGAATTAAATCTAGAGAGCTTAAATATTCGGATCATTTTAATGTAAGCATGAGGTGTTGATTTATGTTTTGGAAATCACTGGACGGATAATTTTATGCGAACTCATACACAACTTTTTCCTATCACTCTTGGCATGATGGTTAGATGGCATCATTATTATACATTTAGATATTGACAACTTAGTGGATAGTGCATTAAATTTAGCACCAAAATTGTACAATAAAATTGTTCAGTTTTAGCGGGAAACAATTTTTGGAGTTAGCATAGTAGCTAAAAAATAAATACGAAAATAGCTTTAAAAAATGAGAGCGGCTATTAAAACAAAAAAATCCTGATCCATCCTTAAATAGATAATTTATTGAATATGACAAAATGTTTCGACTATCACCGTCATCAACTGGCCCGATATGAAAAATGAAATTGCGTAAATTTTTTGATTTAGTTGGGATGAGATTGATTAATCAGGAGTTGTATTTATAAAGCATTCACAGCAATTCATCAAAATGAAGACGAACTTTTAAGGGAGACGACCGTTTATCATTAATGAAACGGTTTTTCACCATTAAAAGTTTACCTTCTTTCGTAATTCATTGCCATTTCTTTAAAGTGATACAAGTTTTACCTTTGACATTAAAAATTAACTCCTCTTTAGTCAATCTCAATACCAATTAATTCAAAAAATGTACACAACTTCATTCTTCATATAAGACCAGTTGATGACGAAACATGTTGCCATATTTAATAAATTATCGTGCTGCGTACTACTTACATCAAGACCGATTCATACTTTTTGACGAGTATTAATCCCCCCCCCCTCCGATTTATTTTAATATATCATGGGGCCTATTTCAAGTTTTGGCGATTTTGAATTTCGTGGGTCCAACTTAACTCTTTCGCCTCTTTTAATTATAATTTAGCTTTAAGACTAATTGTACGGGACAAGGGTTCGTCGAGTTATTGGCCTCTTTGCGCGTGTCATTGGTCCCTTGCGAAGCCCCTTCTCTGTCTCTACCCCGAACGAGGGGGTGGAATGGAATGGTCTCTCCCGCAGCGAAATGAAAAGCGATTCACATGCTTAATCCTAATTGGAGGAAAACACAACGCCCTCACTACCCCCTCCCCCCCAAAGGTAAACGAAAGGGAGGCAATCGATTACACGTTGATTGGCAAGGGCATTTGAACCGGAAATGCTACTGTCGATTTCCAATTACATGCACTATCATGTAGCACAGTAAAGTGTTATATTAGTTAAAGTATTAAGTACTGCTTTCCTATTCTTTCTCAGTTTTTTTGGAGGGCTTTCGCCTTTTTTCTTTTTCCTTTTTTTTTTTATTTTTATTTTTAATCCTCCTCTTCTGACAGGTTGCTGTCATATTTTAATCAGGTGAGAACTTGTCAGGGTGGAGGTAGTCGCTGACTTTCCATATTTAATTTATTGACACGTGGGCCGGCCATGTACTACCATCCCAACAGTTACCTTAATTACCCCTTCGACACTTACGTTTTCGGCAACGAACATGGCGCCAGTTTTAATTCTCCAGAGAATGAGAATGAACGGTAGGTGATGCGCCTGTCTTCTCCATTTTTATTATTAGTTTCTTTGATTTTGCGCAGATTTTACGACGGCATTCCAATGAATCCCGGTACACATTTCTTCTTGTCATTCATTGTTCGCGCTAATCTCTTTTTTACTAGATGAGAAGATTAATGCATAATACCATTATAAGCTGTAACAACAGTAGAGGTTTCAGTATTTGTCAGATAAATCGCAAATAATTAATGAACACGCCTGTTATTCAATTGGCTATTGTGGCTTCAATGTATTTTGTTTCTTTTATGTGTATAAAATTGTTATTGTTAAACCGGATTAAGATAATCTTCTTCATAATCAGCTTTAGCTATCAACAATGATAATCATTCCTCTTAGGGAGGAAGTACTAGTTAAGGAATATTCTCATTTTAAGAAAGGCCCATTGAATTATTCTTATTTGCTTTATGAATGGATCCTCTTTCGTGGTGGTGATTAAGGTTATTTTTCTTTTTCCCTCGACCATGTAACGCAGGTCTCGTCCCTTCGCCGAGGACGTGCAGCCGGTCACGCTGGCGTTTCCCCCGAGCGCGGCCTTCGGGCCTGCCTCCTGCCAGACGCCGAGTCCGAGCATGGCCTACCTCAAGACACCGCCCTACGCCGTCAACGGACTCGGACTCACGGGACCCGGCGTCGACATCCTCCATCCCACCGTCGGCTACCCAGGTAAGTCAGCCAAGTAGTCGTTAAGTATACATGCTTTGTTGTAATCGGGAACACTAATCTTAGGGCAGATTTCCTTTATCGTAGAGATTCACTGGATTCTTAACATTTATGCACTCTAAATCAACAATTTTTGTACGACCCACCATACCAGTTGAACTAAACCTCAAGGTTCGGTTCAAATCAAACTTCAATATTCCACATTTGGTTTACTTTGCTGATTCAAGCAAAGCAAAAAATAATTAATCGATTAATAACCCAAGCCAATAAGATAGGTTTCTGTCACATTTTTAATATTATAATGCCATGTTATAAGAAAAGCGGATCCAGTCATTAAAAATAACTTCTTGTTTAAAATGCATGTAATTCCGAAATTTCAAAGGTTTCCATTATATTAGGTTTAAATTGAGATCTAAAAAGGGATCGTATCTTTGCCATGGGTCAACCAATGAAAACGTTGGTTTCCTTTTAGTGTATCTTTTTTTTTGACCCAGTCAGCCAATGAAAATACGTCTGCTTAACGGTCCCAGGAAAGTTTCCTGGGGAAATTATAACAGATTAGTGGAAAGTGAATGGGTACTATAATAAAAACGCTATATTATGTAACAACTTTGGTATTAGTTTCGTTACGACACTAGCATCTTATTTTTCCTTTTCGCATCCTGTGGCATTAAGGTTTGTTTTGTGGAAGCAATGATTCCGTCCCATCTAAAATAATGTACACCACTGTTCGATTTGTTGATAATAACACGATAGGCCTTTCGACATCTTTTCGCTACGGACAAAGTCAATTCGCGCATTGGACTAGTTTTATTGGAGAACTTTTGCTCGTGTTGCTCATTACTTCTCATTCTTTTCCGATCGTATGTGTGCTTTTTAGTGAGCTTATCTAACTGCATCAGCATGGACTTCTGCCTTCAAAATCTGGTTAGGTGATGAAAACTGCAACAGATACGACCACAGGAATAATAAACACAGACGATGATCAGAACCGCCTCGAGGCATTCGTCATCATCCGAACAAATAATTTATACTTATGCAATTTCATAGTGATTTTTTATTTATTTATTTATTTTTAAAGGGTCAAATTCCAATAAGTGTTTTAAATCCAGTGTAAAATAATAAACAAGCAAGCCTAAGAGCCTGTCGTCTGTATTGATACTTTCGCTTATAGAGGAGGTCGTACATGCGAAGGTGAACGGGATGTGTGTGCGTGTGTTTTTTTCCCTTTGTTTTTTAATAGGCAAAAGACCGTTATGTGGGGTTGAGGAGCAGACAATCCGGTTTTTAAAAATTTATAGATTGTCTGTGGAAGTCCTATTAATCGAATTTAGATCTGTGCTATGGGTAGGGTAGGTAATTTATAATCGTTAGATCAATCGGCGGTTTTCTATTTCATTTTCCCCCATAATATTAACCAATATTATAAAGCGAAGAAGCCATTCACATGCCATTACGGTTAGATATCGAAACAACAATGATGCAAGGTCTTATTTGTATGAACTACAAAAATAGAAGGAATTATCAATTTTACTTTCACCAAATGCATCCAAAGAAGCATTTAATCGAATTCTAAAAAATCCCACTCGTCATCTTAACTTTATTCCATTTAAACGTTCAACTATTCAAGCTTTTAAGCTATAAGTCAACGTGATTGTGCCTATTTAAAAAAAAATCATTTAAAACGAATTTTGAATTGCGATGAAAAATATTCTCTGCATTTTGAGCCGGATAAACCTTTAATATAATCGACATAGTTAAACTTATTCATATTCAAACTTTCATGTGATGAAACTTTTGGAAAGCAAAGTGTCTGATTATGTATTTTATACTTTTGTTATAATATTTATTTTACAGGGTGACTAGCGACTGGAAACCGGGAAAAGTCAGGGAAATTTACAAAATCAGCAAAAAAAAAATGCGAAATAGGAACGAAAAATTTGTAAATTATCAAAAATATTCTATCAAGATCGACTTATTTTGCTGCCAGTAATCAGGGCAAATGATGTGAACAACATGGAAATTTACAAAATCGTTTTGCTAGACACCCTGTTTTATTCTGTTTTTGGAAATTTTTATTATAAGATAGAATATTTTTGGAAAAACAATTCACTTAATTCAAAATTAGTTTTAAATATACTGAATTGTTGGTGGGTTTCCCATTTAAGGAGTAGACTTAAAATTTTTAATAATGGTATAGTAGTTCCTCAATATATTTTGTGTATTTAAGAACGCAAATTTAAGTTTTTCAAACGTATAAAAATTTATTAGAGCATTAATTAATAATGCTAGCGCACTGCCTGAAATTGTTTATATTCTCAAAAGACACATTAACACAACCTTTTACGTTTTGGAGAATCCTGGATAAATTCAATTAAACCTAAAGGAATCCCGGGAGGCGGACAAAATACAACTACACGTTTTGAAGTGTTTATTAAGATGAAAGAGATTGTTAAATATTTTATTAGTCATGTGCTTGTTAAGCAGAGTAAAACTTTAATAAATGCCATTATGTATTAATAATTCATGATAGGAATAACAAATAACATCTCGACTCCTTTCATAGGATACGGATTTAGTGACCGGCAGCCCTATAATAAATGAAGGTCCTTGATGCCGTGTCGGAAATCTTCACATAATGTGTGAAGTCTGGCTTGTTGCATTGGACCATAATCGACGCAAAGCTCAAACTATGACGAGCATGCTGCTGTACCGAACCAGCCAGGACAATCGCCAAAGCCGGACATCACTCATTATATAGAGTTCCGACACAGGGCTTGAAATTCAAATTGTTCGTGGAGGGGATCCTTCCCTCCTATGTTTGTAAATGGAGGGGAGTGGAACTGTTTGGGAAGGAGACAATAAGTTATAGCTTATACAAGTGATTTTTCAAAATATTTTAATTTAAGTTTTGTACATAAATTAAATGTGTTAAAAATAATAAAATACCAAAAAGCTCAGTCATAAGATAAATGTAATAAATTCTTATATTTCAATAAACAAAAAATTAAATAAGTCATAGGTGTGAGGTTCTTCTGCACCGCATAAGAATAGATAACTCCAACCGGTTTCGACTTTTATTCCTGCCTTCATCTATATAATCCGTTACGTTATAAAAAATTAAATACTACTAAAATATATAGAAATGGATTTTAAAATGTCTTGATATTTAGCAATCTCTGGACAAGATTTTGAAGCATCATCTAAACACAATGCTAGTCAATGAGCTACACAATAAATTCCTGTTACAGTGTTCAAATGGGCTTTTTTGCTAAAAACTGACTTGTAATTTTTTGATCATCGGCCCATATAACTTCTCACCACAATTTAACCTAGCTTCATTTTGTCACATGCGGTCTTGTTTAAATTTCTAATTAACTATAGCAGGAAATATAGAGATTGTGGATGCAAGTAAAAACATAGAAGTTAAAAAGAATTTAAAATTTGACTCGCAGTTTTCAGGCTTGGGAGTCAAATTGACTCGTACATTTTTTTGTCTTAGCGCGAACTCTGCTATTACCGTATTGTTTTTCTCTTGACGATACCGTAACGCTGATGATTAGAACTAGCGAAATTCCCTTGGTTCAAAAGTTATATCTCCATGTAAAAATTCACCAATACTGACTGAAGACAAGTTAAACCCGTAATCTCATGATTTACGGACGGAAAAGTGTGATAGTGCATTTAGTATTTAAGATTCGTAACCAAAACTTGTTAGATATAAGGAAAAAAAAACGTTATCTTTAAATCTTAATAAAATCATAAAAACACTTAATATGATTAAATTTCACTGGCGGGAAACTCCCCTACTGAAAGTTTTTTTGGGCGCGATTTTAAAATTTTGGGTGAGAATTCCGCCATCCCGCCCTGAATTTCAAGCCCTTCTGACGTGTCACGGCGTCAAAGACTCTGAGACTTTAAATACGAATTATTATATATAAAAGCATATATTAAAATCTTACTTTGTTTGGCAATTAGCATGTGTTAAACGTCGTTTAACAATTTCAACCTAATAAACACTTCAAAACGTATAGTTGCATTTTGTCCCACATTCGGGAATCCCATGTGCGTAATGTTCTTACTGGGATCACTGTACTAAGCAATGATTGAAGATTAGCTCTCCCGTGCAATGACAAACAGTTAAGAGAAAACTATGTAATTAGAGCACAGACTGAACATTGATATGACCGATTTTCAAATCTCGAAATAAATATTGATTTGAATTTCGCACATGAAAGCAGACGGATTTTTTTTTAAATTTAGTTTTCGCTCATAATTGTGTCAACTGTCTGAGGCAGAAAATTTTCCCATCCAGAGGATTCTGTCTCGGACAATTTTTTACCATACAAATCAGGGGTAGGCAAACTGCAGAAAATTTTCCCCATCCCGATTTCTTTTCGACTCGCTTTCGGATTCCATGCAGCCTTCAAGATTATTTAGAACTATACGCAAGAGAGACCAGAACTAGGATAATTTGAAATTATTTTTAGGGAAACAGTGAGTGCATTTTATATCAAAAATCTTTAATAAAAAGTGGCCCACCCCTGACATGAATGAACACGAATAATAAAGGCGAACGATTAATTGTTCTTGCAATATTAGTCGTACTGCCGAGAATAACACGATTTTCAGCTTGCCGATGACAAGCTTATTCAGTGTTCACCTTTTATTTATATTTCCGCTTGCACCTCAAGAAATTTTGGATGTTGCAGTATCTTTGACATTCCACTTTGAAATGCATTTGAAACTCTTT
The DNA here is from genome assembly GCA_023313115.1 of Rhysida immarginata. Classification (NCBI taxonomy): domain Eukaryota; kingdom Metazoa; phylum Arthropoda; class Chilopoda; order Scolopendromorpha; family Scolopendridae; genus Rhysida; species Rhysida immarginata. The sequence goes on along the minus strand of JAHWFO010028035.1, from coordinate 1,425,883 downwards.
TGGTTAAACACTCCTATCCACACATTTCGGGTTCATTTCAGTTAAAACTTTAGTAATTCGTTGCTTGAGAGGTCACCTCGAACGATCGATTTTTTCACTCTTTTGCTACCGACATTCATTCGAGGAACAAACAAGCGCCCACAATTTATGCATTGGCCGCTCACACCCTCATTTATACACCCTCATGATAATCAACATGAAACAAAACAATAAAATTTAGAAATGGATACGTGTCCACAGTTAACAGAGTCCTAATTAAAGGCAGCAAAATCTGAAAAAGAGTGTCGGGAATTGGATATTTTCTAAAAGTTCTATCGAATGTATTTAAGCAAGATTTTTAGCGTTCAGCTTGACTTCCTTTATTTTCGAGAAGCCAATTTCATGGTTAAAGAGAAATGTAACTTATAATGGATAAAGAAATAATTTGAAAAAATATGTAATATATGAAAAGTCAATAACAGATTGCTAAATTATCAACTCCAATTGAATGATACGTAAAGTAAAAGACTGCCTGCTCATGCAATTGCTTCTCCGTGACCTTAGTACGAAGCTTATCAGGTGGTGTTCGGGGTCAAAAGTAGAAAAAGATACCATTTGGCTATGAAATATGTTTTAGATAATACCATTTGTTTATTATCTAAAACACAAATTAAAAACAACTTCGTATTATTATTCGAGACTGTGCCTCGGATGGCGATTTGAGCGAGGGGGGGGGGAGATCTAGACAGGTTTAATCTGCACTGTAAAGAAATAACGTTGGGGTCTCAATAAGCATCTCAAATTTCAAAGGGTTTTGCTGATAAAAAGAGTAAATCGATCGATCAATTATCACGCTTTCTAAATCCGAAGGGCTGGATTTATATACCCAAGTGGTGGATCATTGCACACCCTTCTTAAATTTATAGAATGCATATTAGGGAAACTATTTTTATAGAAAATTCAAACCATTCGCGTTTGCGTATTTATTGATGGGCTAACACAGAACGGTACACATCGTTTACGTTTGCAATTTTTAAAGGAATCTGGCCAACGCTTCATCCTCATTTTTTTGTGTGCCTCCCTTTTCCCTCCATCGAGTTTCAATGTGCTGTGTGTTATGGGCATCTGTAAGATTGAAGTACGCCTCGTGTTTAATTGCTTGGGTCGCAAAAAGAGTGGAAAGAAGGCGTTCGAACGTTTCTCGACCAAAAGCCAGCAGGTGACAGCCAAAAGTCAAAATAGCTCTGAAACTGATAATGAGCGCAGCAGGGTACGCAACTCTTTCCTTCCCCAATTTCCTCCAGTTTTTGTGAGAGTCAGAGCAACTGGGACTGCAAGACTTGGGAAGTCCCCGAAGGCAAAGAACGCGTGCTTGCGAGTTACTACAGTGCTCTCTCTCTCTCTCTCTCTCTTGCTTTTTCGACGTTTTCTTAGCAGAGGAAGGGGGTTGGAAGGTATTTGTGATCGCTGTTAACTCAGTCACAACCCCCCCCCCCCCATCCTACCCAAGCTACGCTATGCTTTGCCATTGGAGTACGACAGACGGAGGGATTTTTAATCCACCACAGGTGCGGACTCCAGAATCTACTCCTCCTCCTCCCAACCAGGGGGTAGGACAGAAAGGGAGGGGGACGTACATACCGATGGGACCGATGGGGCTTCCGTAGAAAATAAATAACAAACGGCCTAGTAACAAAAAACGGATTAGGTTCGACTCTGGAATGGCTGACGGGAGCCCTTCGTAGTTTGGAGCCAAAGCAGTTTTCCCGCTCTTGGTCCTTCTCTCGAAAAGAGAAGAAAGCACGTCGTTGTTCGAGAAAGAATCCCCAGGAAAAACCTCCGCAGAAATGTCACATAGGTTCTGGAGTAGAAATTTCACGAGATGGTGAACCCCAGAGACCCTGAAATCATAACGACCATTGGGTTAACTCAATCGATTGAGAGAGCTCTTAAACCAATTATAGTACAACTGCGTTAGTAAGTACTTCAGCGGACTATCAAAAAGATTGTTTTAACAGGGGTCCGTAATATCCGAAACTGGGCAAATGTGTAAAAAATATGTACAGTGTAAAACGGAGATGTTTACAAAGGAATATGTAACAAGAAAATTGAATGCTTGAAAAATGAAGAAATTTGAAATAATTCACACTACACGTATTTGTAGCACCAATCTAGTTGTGAGAAATCATTGTGAAAGAGATGGATGCTGTACACTACATAATTTATTGAGATGAACAAAAAAAAACTGCTTCTTACTATCATCACAACCTAAAGAAGTCAGGTATAAAAGGCGAAACTGGTTGTCAGAGATGAGTCTTTAGTATCAGAGTTCATATTAACGAAGTTCTAGTGTAATTGTCCACTCATCATATACGGAGCATTCGACCGAACAAGAACCCAGTACTTAAACAGTAACGAGAAAAGAAAAAAAGCCTACCTTCCGAGATGAGTTATTCAGTCAAATCTGATCCTGAAAAAGTGTCGAAATTCATTGTGAGCTGGGGATAAGATTTCCTTGTCTCGCCGGTCATTTGGTTTTTACACGCGGCGATTTTGCAACAGAAAAGCTAAAATTAGGAAACATTTAAAACATTACAAAAAAAAGATACAACCTATTTTGCATAGAACGAACGCAGAGTCAAATAATTTTACTGTACTCACTTTGTTACCACTCAGCTATCAGAAGATTTCCTCATTTCCCATTACATTACTCGAGACAGTTTTCTTTAATAGTTGAATGTTATTCGGTCGACATTTTGAGTCGTTACATGATAATTGTAAGACAGCGACGGCCATTATCTTCCTCTTTCCCTTCCCCTTGCAAGTTGACTCATCCGAGCATAGGCACATTTTCTTTTTTTCATGCATGTTTTATTCTAGACTAGTTCTTTTTGTTAAATTCCAGTTACTAACCGTCAACTTTAAGGTAATATATAAGGATAAAGATTACCTATTTAATGTAATAAATCAAATTAGAATACGAGAGGCGTACGCCAATTAGTTGTCAATTTTAGTTCACATTTAACGGCGAAATGTGACGTCATCATTCGATCTTCCCATTCCCGCAAATATACGAAATGTTTACGTCCTGATAATATGCGCAAGAGTTATTGGAATAAAAGAAAAATTAATAATTAAATTTAGGCTTTCTTTCTTCGTCTTTTTTTTTTTGATACAATTTAATTTTTAAAAAGAAATTGCCCATAATTTGCTTACTGCTTAATGTTCATCATATTGCATTGGGCGATTGGCTAACGTCACTATTAGCTTCGAGGTCCACCATGTATCGTCCCCATTTATTACATTTGTTTTTTATTATATTTTTCGTCCCTTTGTTTTTAAAATAATAAAACAAGAAACTATAAAACAATAAAATAAGAAATCGCTCCTCTGATCTCATCGGCCGCGAGACACGTAGTTGATTTGAACTGAATATATTATCATTTATTTAGTGATATATACAGGGTGAATACAAAAGTCTGAACCCCCCTTTTATTTTTTGAACCGAAGCAGATATGTCAATTTTGATGAATCCAATGAATAGGAAGTTGTGAATGGCCTATTCCATGGTGCACTTTTCATCATCCCAAATATGCAAATTAAGACACATTCGAAATTTATCTCAAAAACCGTAAGGGATAGAGAAAAAAACCCAATTGCAAACTTGTTCAGCATAAAAAGCAAACAAAATAAAATCATCCAAATCGGACCAACCAATCACTCACAATCACGTGGTGAACTTTTGTAGCTTACACTGCACAAGGAAAACTGAATGTTGATATTTCCACCATGTAAAGCATGCAAATCAAAAAATTAACATAAATTACCATACTAACATTCACTTTCATGCGGAAAAGCAAATAAAAGGCATGTTTCAGCACACAGAAGACAGAACAATTCCAGGATGGCAAGCTACACTGTTCCGGAAATGGTCAACAAATCCACGTGATTGTGGGTTCATCAAAAAATTAACGTGTCGACATGGGTGCGTTATTATTTCGAATGATTTGCTCGCTAATCTTTCGAAGAGAGAATTATAGCAATCGTCCATCTAGCAAAGCACTCTACGGATAGCAGCTCGACAAAAGCCACAAAAACGAATGGAATAAAGGGTAGATTCTACTATTTATGTAGACTCGAATGAATGTGAATAAAGCAAAACTTGAAAAAAATTAAGTATTTTTAAATCAGCTAATATGCTTCCATCCAATAGTATTTCACGCTCCCGTAATGACGACGTAATCAACATCCGTTTATAGATACACTTATTTTTGTGTTTATGTAGATATATCCATTTTTGTTTTCCTTCTGCGTTTATGTAGAAACCAATTTAGGTTTCGTTCTCGCTCTTTAAATTTAATCTTCACTCCTGGTCAAGGCAATATTGCCTCTCATTTCACGTAAATAAAGGCTTTAAGCAGTGGTAAGACTTAGTTACGTTTTTTACCTTAAGAATATTTTGGAAGCAGATTGCAATTGTGGTAGAGAGAGCTCAGTTCTGACAGGGTTCCCACATTCTGGAAAGTCAGGAAAAGTCAGGGAAATAGATTTTACTGGAGACATTAAGTTATTTATCGAATAACTGATTAACCCTATTGATTTTTCCAGTTACGGACCAGGAGGCAAAAATTCTTGAACAAGCCTTGTAATACTGATACAAGCCTTGAGGTAATAATTCTTCATGATTTTCACCAAAAGTCACCCAAATGTGTGGATTTCATGTTAATACTAATTTTTTATAATGTGACAACTAATAATAATATTAAAATTGTGTCTGAAAAGCTGTTGTAGAGACATGTTTTTTTTATAAAAAAATACGACTTGGTCAGGGAAAGGAGACCGTCGATGTCAGGGATAGTCAGGGAAATGATATATAGATTTTCTGTGGGAACCTTGTCTGAAGAAAAAAATTCTTAGCGACTGTAACCTAAGAGTAAGGCAAAAAGTAACGAAACTAGTCTGTAAAAATCAATTGGGCCATGGAATTTACAATAAAATATATTTTATGAACTTTCTGGATTCCAAATCACTATAGAAATCTTCACTGAAAACTGCTAGGCAGAATTAATTGAAATCCTGTTGTTAAAAGAGTTGAAGTTCAGTAGGTAAACAATAGGCCATGCACAGACAAGTTTCTATTAATGGCTTCTTAGAACCTTTTTTGTTGTGGGTTCAGAGGCAATTTTTGTTTATTATTTTCTATGATCATGGCGAGAACGAGCCCGGGGCCTTGACTGACGAGGACTATTGGGCAATTTCTTATTTTAAAGTTTTGTTTCCATTAGGCGGGCTATAAATAAAAACAAATAAGAATAGTATGAGTGCATGTGACGGACGAGTGGCATTTAATCAGTAAGCCATCCAAAATATTAAATTTCAACTACTGATACAGGGACACAAGAGCCTCGAGCATGAAGACACGATAACTATATCCCCAAAACGTTGCTTCTAGATCTTATGATAAATTATGAGTATGCGACCACTTATCAAATACTCGTTAGAACGGTTCTATTTTTGGCCTGGCCTGTCTTTTGCTGTCTCGTGCTTTAGAGTGGTTAATAACCTTAACAATATGGTTATTGTGCTTTTGTTTATTTCTTTCCTTCACAGCTTTGCTTCCGTGTAACTTTTTCTGCGATTTCTCATTTGCTATTTTCACGTCCATGTCTTTCCCAATACCGATTCAGGGGTCGATGGATTTCTAATCAATGTCATTTAGTTAAAAACTGCTACATAAAGACCCGTTACATTTACTTTAAAAATGCAGCCACCAATTGATAGGCAGTGAAATCAAATCTCACATTTAAGCAATAATTTCTTGCCCCACTTGCACATCTTGAAGACTGAGAAAGAGTTTGTGACCATGTCCACAAAGCAAAAAGGGAGGAAAATGGTTTATAGAAGTGATCACTAGAGTCCTCTACCACCATTTCTGCTTTTAACATTCGTCAAATATCCCTCAAGAATTAGGACAAATTTAATTTTCAATATAAAAATTTTGGATTATTCTCAACGAACACGCTTCTTCTGATTCTTTGAATAGAACTTAAATATACCAAACTCGGTAGCTCGTTGTACGGAGTTACAATTAAGGAACTTGTCGAACGGTAATTTTTCCCCTTAAAAAGTTTACAATGCGTAACGCTTACGCTTTCGGCGCGATGAGTTTTCAGTAAAAAAAAAAAAAAAAAAAATCGATTCGATATAGCGTCGAGTTATTCGCCACAGACTTACAGAATGCTGCGAAGATCTAAAAATCCACGAAAATATTCACACGTTAGGGAAAAGGAACCAAATTTGGAGATTTACATAAGTTGGTGATAAAGTTTGTTTCTTCTAGGGCTAACGCTAGAAGAAAAAAAAATGTTTATTCTAAACATAGGAAATGAGGATAGGCGAGAAAGTAATGTTGCGCCATGTAAATTGGTTCAAGAAGAAACAAAATTTATCACCAAATTAGTTCCTTTACCATACTACTTATAAATTCGAATTTATTTAAGTTGGAAACAGACAGGACTAAGCTCAATACTGCTTCGTATCATTCTCTTATATACCCGTGTGACATCAAATTTCTTTCCTTTCATAATTAGATAAATTTTAGGCCGAGGCTATTTCTACGTACTTTAATTCTTAGTCTGCTGTGATTTTAAAAGGATATGTATACCAGCATAGACAAATCAATCAAAATAATAGAAAACAACCTAAAAACAAATAAAGTGGAAAGAAATAAAATAGACGATATTATAGCAAGTTTAAAAATAATAAAAACCCAAAACTATTTTGAATTTAACAAAAAGTTTTATGAACAACAATATGGACTGAAATAATATCTGAAGTGGGATCCCCAATTGTTATAAGCCCCGTTGTTTATATTTATAACTTTATAAAATCATCCATTTTCATATATTCTGTAAGTATTCTGCTATAATGCGATCCCCATTTTTTGATTCGTTGCTAACTTAGGAGAAATGAAATATGCAAGAATGTACAGAAAAATCTCTATTTTTTACGATTTGAAAAATGTATAACCTGAATCTATACAATTAAAAAAAACTTCAAAGGCCTGATTCATTATCGCCTGTTTCTACAAAAAGTTCCTTAATACAATACAGATGGTGATTTATTAAAAAATAATACAAGATTATTTGATTTTGAAGAAAAGAAAAAAAAATTAAGAATTAATTAGCACCATCACCAGTTATTAATTTTAACCTTAAAATTATTAGAGGTTTTATTCACAATTTTTCCTAGAGAATTTTGTTTACAAATTCGTGCCCAGTTCAATTCAGTTCGTTTAATGTACGTAGAAATAGCTTAGCCTACAGAGGCCGGGCTATTTCTACGAACATGGAACTTCCGGTCACATTGACCAATCAGTATAAAGCAACTGTACGTGGAAATAGACACTCCGTAAATTTTAACTTGTCAATTAAATCGTTTGCATGAAGTTTTACATTTAGTGGAAACACAATTGAGAGCCACAGTATGCAACGGCAGAGAATTCCACATTCCAATGGTATCTAAGGGGAAATCATTTGGTGTTCTGTAAATGTCGTTGATCTTTGGCAAAGTTCAAATTTAAACATTCGTATATGGCCACAATTAGCAGACATAGCCTTGTACTGAATTTGCTTAATGATTTGTGTATTCAAATATGCAAAGCACTTATTGATAAAGACTGATCGAGTCCTTTGCCATGGAAAAAAAGTGGCCAAAGGGTTCGATTTGTTTTCCTCTTTTGGCCAAACTTTAATAAAACAGAAGGCTCCACTTCAAATGACTACACCAAATTCCACATTTCCAAGAATACATCGCCTCTCTGTTTGTTTGTAGCACGTTACAATTATGTGCGATAATTATGCACATCAGTTAGGAAGAGCGAGCGAGAGAGAGAACTGATGTGCATAATTATAATTTTATAACAGAACTGATGTGCCTCTCTTCAAATGATACCACATATCAACAACAAGGGCATTCAAACTGGCGATCGTCTTTATTATGGAAGTTAGTGGAAGAATTCGTTCTTTGGATCCCTTCGCCATGATAATTCCTCTCATTTCTCCTTCTTCCCCACCCCACCACTCTATCGCCCGTTTCACCCAATTTCCCACCGTCCTCGCGGGGTTGGCATTCATTAGAGGCGAACGGGTCCTTCCAGCCCCCTGTAATCATTAGCCATTATTTGTCACCAGAATGGGAAAACTGCGATCGTTGTCGTCGAGACGGCACAAAGGGCTAGGGACCGTCTCTGTTCGTGGGCACGTTCTGCTCCTCCTCCTCCTCCTAAAGAGAACACGTTTTCTGCTGCAGGTGTGTGTATGTGTGCTCCTCTCTATCTCTACCTGTATGTACTTCTGTGTGTGTGAGCGTACACACACACGTATATGAGCCAAGGTGAGCGAGCCAAGGAGGCCGCCACGGCTGCTCGTCACTTTCTCGGGTGGAGGGACCCTCCGCGGTGCCAGCTCCCCGGCTCGAGAGCACGTTCCTACGAGCGACCCCTCAAAACCATGCTCGGAATTTTTTCCTCAAGAGTTACAACATGGCCGACATTCCTCGGCATCGCCACCTCCCCTCCTCCAACCACACTCACATACACATACAAAATCAGTACGTTGAACTTGCGTCAAACGGGAGCGCTTTGTTTTATATCGATTACCGTTATTCACAACGTTAGAATAAAACGTGAAATCATAAAAACAATTATGCAATTAAAATATCCTAGGGTCCGTCAGTATAAGTAGCGAAACCACATGCAAATTACTTGCGGTATTCCATCATCATTCAATACTTAATAGTATATGACCATGAGATATGTCCTATGTCATACAAATTATTGCAATTTGGCTGCTCTAGGGTTTATATTATTAAATTTAAACACCATTTTGAATGATGATTGAATATCGCAGTTGATTTGCTAAACTTCCGTAACTAGTGGTCTAATTTAGAAAAAAAAAAAAAATCAAATTAATGCTTATTTTTGAGTTTATTACATGCGCACGTATACGGCTGTCATATAAAGATATTGAATATCGATTATCGATATTTATGAATTTTCGATAGTATCCGTCAGAATATTGACCACTGGTTAACATTGGTTAATGCAGAAATTTAGATTCCATTTAATCTGACTCACCATTTTCAAGATACAGCATATATTGAAAATTCTATTTTGGCCGATATCTCGGGAGTTATTGGTCCCACTGGATGTGATATTCGTCATTCATTTCGTGAGTCATGTGTCCCGCACCTTTAAAAAAAGTGCGGACAGACGAAAATATAAAATTCTTAAAAATTCGTTGATAAACAAATAGAAATAGCAAGAATATTCGATGAAAATGTTCTTTCGAGCTACCCCAGGTTCCTTTCTAATTAATGAGATACGTGTTTGTTTTGAAAATAAATTGATGAGTCATAGCCATTTCCGGCGAGAAGTTTTGAGATACGTTTTCTTCCGGAAATGCGTTTACCGTTGTCAAAAGTTTTAAATGGAGCCGGTGCATTACCGCTAACAAAACTGGAAGCGAGTGGAAATATTGCGGTCCCTGGCCATATTAAGGAAGCAACATCAAAAGCGTTGAAGAAAACTATGATTGGTTCGTTTTTCACTAAAATATAGCGAAGGTTTCGCTTTATACGTCTCAGTTTTTCCAAAATATAGAGAAAAGTGAAAAGACTATACCCTTTGCCTTTGATAAATTCCTTTCGTCATAGACCATTTCTTAATCGGTGTGTTAACGAAATGCTCAAGAAAATGGCTCCCTCTAGAAACCAATTTGTTCAACCTGATAATAAACTTTAGACATCCCTTTATAATAGATCCTTAGAAGAGGCTGTGAAAACTTCATCATCTTCATTAATTATTAAAATTAAAGTCACTTCATATTCGTCATCATCATCTTCCTCCCAGCTGCTTACCGATGATAGTCGATCTTCCAGTTTGTCCACGGAAATTTGGATGTTCTTCTAACGCGACATCTCTGATGATCTCTGTCTAGCATAAAACTTTTGCGAATTCAAATAGCAACCTTGTTAATGGACTCAACCAGTTCTTGAGGAAATGTGGTTAAGTTGTTGAATTTGACATATGACACAACCCTCATGGTAGCCAACTGTCCAACGAAGTTTAAAGTGGTCATGTTTAATTGGACCACCCTTTCGTTGGACGGATAATAATGGTGACTGTGAATAACCGAAGGTATGGGGACTATTAATTACAAACCTCATGCGATGCAGCCAAAATATTGATACACTGATGTATTGATTCATTTTATTTCAAAAGAAGATAGTTTATTGAAATAGGTATTAAACATTTCGAAAGCAAAAATTTAATTAATAGTAATAAATATTAGGTTTTTTGCGAACTGGCGGTTGGGACACTAGGTGAATTAGCATTAACTGACATCTCCCGTCCTTCTGATCACGCTTTGTAGCGTCGAGAAACAGATGAGACCATTTTCTATATACTATTGCAATGGGAATTTTCAGCTGCTGAACTGTTCGGGCTTATCGTTGACGTAACTTCCTCTTAATAAGTAGCCATATATTCTCTATTGGGGACAAATCTGGACTGCAGGTAGACCAATTTAACACCCGAATTCGTCTATTGTGTAGCCACTGTCCTGTAATGCGAGCGGTGTGGGATTTAGCATTATCTTGTTGAAAAAGAAAGGGACGGGTTCTTCTTAAATTCCAATGTGCAAGTTTCCCCGATCCATTGGCACTCGTGCAGCCTCAGACCATTATTGAAGCTGGCTTCTGTACAGCACGTCGGATCGACCTTTTCCCCTTTGGTCCTAAGTACACGCCGACGATTTTCGCCAACAACAATCGTAAATATAGGTTTACCGGACCACAAAACACGTTGCCACTGGGCATCAGTCCACTTCCGATGGGTGTGCCCCCAAGCCAGGCGCCTATGATTGCTGCAGCGTGTTTACGAACATCTTTCGTTCTGCATAATAGAGCTTCAACTTACATTTTGCGATGTAGTGGCGAACGGTATTCAACGATAAAGGTCTTTGATAGAATCGTCGAGCCCATTCCGCAATTTCTGTCCCTGTTGAATGTCTATTTTTAATGCAGTGACCTCTGAAAACTCGAAGATCACGAGCAGTCAGAATTGGTCTTCGTCCTTGCCCTTTACAAATGGTGCTATTTTCTCTCGTCCTGTAGATGATAGAAATCCAAGATTCCTGGCTATTTCGTGCTAAGTTGCTTCCAAATTGTTGGCTTGTTCTATTGCGGATATGTTGACCCACTGCCTTGCCTCGACCCACCGTTGTCGTGTAAATGACTGGTCACACAATGCAGTTAGCGTTTAAAGAGGGAAAAGTTATGACGTAATGTTCTCCAAAAGTTTCGAGAATATTCATGTCACTTTCTATGGCTTCCGGTGCGGTCTTTTTCTTCCGTGTTGCCAATGGCAATTTCATTAAAAATTTATATACGACCAAAAAAGAGATGGGCATTTATAAATTGTACATATTCTACTTCAGTCACTTCACGGATTTATTATTTTTAATTTTGCTAATATATATTTACTCAATCATGTTTTATTTGCTTTATTCATATTGTCCCAACTTTTATGGAAATGGGGTATTGTAGATATCTGATGCACTTTCATACTTTTTTTATGAAACTGGAATAGTGAACGCCCTGTGTTTTATTAGGTTTATGGCTGGTGTCTGAAAGTTTTTCGTGAAAACAGAAAAATCCCAATGCTGCTAAACTTTCATTCGTATTCCAACATCTGGCGAACTACGTGTGTGAGAACCTTTTCAAATCCTCGTGCCATGCTAACGAATAGGAGAGTTGCATTCACGAAGGCATACTTCCCAAATCTGCGTATGTCTAACGAAAATCTTCGCTAATTTTTAAGCGAAGTAAGCAAATTAACAGGCCCATACTCGGTTTATACTTGATTTTTCAATAGAATTCACGCAGTCAAGTTCGACCGATATAAGAACCAAAGGGAGCATCTTAATTTGGAACAAGCAAACATTCAACATCAATTTGAACTTCATTCTTGAGAAATGTGCCCACGACGAATAAAAAAAGCCTCAATGGTTAAAAATTAAAATTAAAAACCTCTGTCGGTCATTTTTTGAACTCACAAATCACAATGCGGCACTTCACTTATGCTCGTCACGTTTTCGCGTACGCTTGGCAGAGTAGAAGTATTTTTTGTAGATTAAATTGATAATGGAAATTTTCAATCTTTTCATATATTGTAACGATTTCAAATTAAATCGACAAAGTAACCTAACTGAAGTTATAAGAGATGATCTGAGCACGACCTTTCCCTTGTCTTCTTGAAATGCTGTCCTTAAGGAATTTTTTTCTGTTGGTTGGTTCGTTAGGTTTATGGGCGCGTCAACAGCTACAAGATTTTATACACATTATCTTTTACGCATTCCGGGGACAAATGCAAACATCCATGCCCACGGCCGGATTCAAACCCGCGACCCAATGGATTCGAGAACTGGAAAGCCTACGCCCCTGCGCTCTCGGTCATGGAGCGGCATTTTTTACTGTTACTGTAGTTGCGTATACATTACAAAAAACTATAAAAGACGCCTCTCCGTGATGCTGTACTCGAAATGAATTAAAGTGACACGTCCACGGGAAGCGATTTCGTCGTCCTCAATTGCTATTATTTTAAACTGACACAAAAGTAACCAAGCCTTCACTAAGGTATAATAGACGCGCATTTCTATCTTTTTAGATGTGAAATGCCGGGACAGTTTGCATAGAATAAATTTGTAAAACATTCTTTAATTAAGTTAACAGCAGAGAGAGAGAGAGAGAGAGAGAGAGAGAGAGAGAGAGAGAGTTTAAATGGTATCCTGTGGACGTAAAGCTCTGATTAATTTTGACAATTTGCGCAGGAGGACGCATGCGACACGGAAAAAACGCAAGGCGTTGAACAAACCGTTCCCATTCGGATTAGATTACTGCAGGGCAGCTAATGCTGACTACTACTTCACTAAAATAAACAGTTCGGTGCACAAGCTACTTTACTAAAGTGGGCAAACTTGACGTAGTAGTAGTAGATTCTCTTTTCAGACTAGTCAGTAGATATAGACGGACTCTGGTCAGACTACTGGTCAATTTAGATTTAAGGTCGAGAATATGCAATTACATATTAGAGCTCTTTATGTGAGCGATTTCTTTAAATCCATGATAACAAAATAAACTATCAATAAATTTAATTTTTCTATTTTGTTTCTTTTTTTTTTTCTTCCTGTCCACAAGGAGCCAATCCCCGTAAGCAGAGGCGCGAACGGACGACGTTCACGCGGGCGCAGCTGGACGTGCTGGAGGCGCTCTTCAGTAAAACCCGCTACCCGGACATCTTCATGAGAGAGGAGGTTGCCCTCAAGATCAACCTCCCCGAGTCGAGGGTTCAGGTAGGCCTAGTTCCTAAACCGACACAACTCTTCTCTTGGTGGGTCCATTCATTTGCTTTCTGAAACATCGCAAAAGCTTTCAAAACGATGGATGGGGAAAGGGGAGGAGGGTATTGAGGTATTGGAGTAAGGGGGGGGGGGGGTATGAGGCAGAATTTGAAGGATGAGGATGTTGAAGGGAAGCGGGGGTGGTTAAGCTGAACATTGAAATGAAAAGCCGATTAGTTGAGTGACAGCACCTAAAGTTTCGGTGCTTTTGAAGCTGTCCGAAAATTGATTCACCGATTGAACTAATCGATAGGTAACCTATTTCCAAGTCCCCGTGCCGGGCAAATTAAGCTTCGCCGAGAAGCCAGAGATTTAAACCGCTGCCCCTTCAGGTTGGGCCGCGCCATTTTCAGTCAAACGTTTTCGCTCTCACTTTAGGTCAACTTATTATTTTCCCTCCAAATAATCCCAGGGCAGTAACTGTTGTAAAACTCTAAAGTGAGCAGCTAATAAGTCTGCTTAATGCACTTGATTAACTAATAAGCAGATTAATTGGGTGATTAATTAATAGCAGCCTTTCGATCTAGTCACTTTCAAATAATCCCATTAGGAGGCCCATCGAAGATGTTCGGATGCTGCTTCCTCCAACTTCCTGAACGATTATACCACCGCCGCCGCCATCCAACTTAATAGCGCGAGCATCACTGGTAGATAGCGCCGCTCGGCAACTTAACAAAGTCAAGCAAAGCGCTTTCTTAGGAGATTGCTCAGTAAATAACGTCTCGGGTTTTGCCCCCACCCCCCTCGGGATAGGAGTGTTTATTCAAAATTATTATGGAATTCGCTCCATTTAAAAGGTTGCTATATTTTTTTCCACTTAATCCACATCAACTTGGATAGTCATAGGCCAAGCGCGAAACTTGTTCGTTTCAATTCACGTCCTCGCCATTTTGAACTTCTATTCCGCTTAGGCCATTTTTAAGTGGACCAAGAATACACGTGCGTACCATCAGCGCCGGATTCAGTCGGTGCGGGGCGCTATTGGAACTTTTTCATTAGCATGTTTTATCTCAGAATTTGTGAGATTAAGGGCCAGTTCATTATCTACTTTCTTCTCAAGTGAGTCTTCTCAGCTGAGTAAGTAGATAATGAACTGACCCTTAAGTAAGTAGGTAATGTAGAACTTGAGATTGACAATTTGTCAAAAAGCGCGAGGCCCATTTGGGTTCAATCAGATCATAATTAGTATCAAAGGGTACCTTCACGCGTCTCTCCATGTTACGGAAGGAAGCCGCTAACAACCTATCGGGAGTCATGAACTCGATTTCCCGCCGAATGTGGTTTAAGCAAGCGTCCGCACTTCTTTTCTTAAATTATAACTATTAGTTTGGCTTTTATAAGCGAAAATCAGGGGCCGAGAGCGAGTGATAGGGCCTATATAAAAATTCCAGACACTACGGACATAGTCTAATTCAATTTGGCGATTACTTCCCAGGTTGGTTTCTAGATTTTTTTTTTTTCGTCAATTTTGCCCTTCCATGTGCCTGTCATTTTTACACCGTGGGATTCGAACCTGTGACTTGGCGATGAGGGAACTGTAAAGCCGATCACCGCGACTGAAGCTTTTATATGTCCATTGCGACTCGTGATGTGCCGGGGAGGGCAGGATCATATCTGTTCGCGGAAGCCAATTTAACATATGACAGTTGCGCTATCTACTCGTAAAACTTGAAATTTGCAGCATGAAAATATTTCACTTTTCTATCTATTATACTCCGAGTTTAAAACCGGGCCGTTACTTCCTGAGGAACCTCGTAAAAGCGAATCGCCATATTGAATGAGCCGAGGTCTGATTGCAACAAAAATGAATTGCCAATACTGATACTGCCATTTCATAGCCATGCTTTTTTATCTAAGCTGACAATGTTAGCATTTCATCTGCAGTTTGTTTAACTAAAACCGAAATATCTAAAATAAAATCTGATTTTTGTTGCAATTGGACTTTGACTACTATTCCTTATTTTCTTTGATTCGTATTGTTTCTTGCCTCACAATCACCAAGAGCAGAGTTTAATTTTCTCTTAACCCCCCCCCCCTTTCCTTTTTGAATAATTTTATACATCTACAATGAGAAATTTTAATGTTATCTTAACTTTATTTTATCTTTTCTCTTAAACACGCGTAAAGGTTTGGTTCAAAAATCGCCGAGCCAAGTGTCGCCAGCAACAGCAGCAGCAACAAAACGGCGGGCAGACGAAGAGCCGGCCGAAGAAGAGCAAGTCTCCTCCGCCGCCGGCGACGAGTACGAGTCCCCCGTCGAGCCGCGACTCGCCCTACAAGCCGACGGTGTCGACGCCCACGGCTGCCGCCAACAACAACAACAGCAGCAACGCCGCCGCCGCCGCCTCCCCGTTCAACTCCATCTGGAGCCCGGCGTCGATCGCCCCCATGGCCGACCACCTGGCCGCCGTGACGGTGAGCAGCAGTTGCATGCAGCGCCCTTCCTACAACCCGATGGCGAACAACTCGCAGGCGGCGCCCACGTGTTACTCGCAGCCGCCCTCCTCCTACAACCCCTCGTCCTACTACGGCAATATGAACATGGATTACCTGTCGTCGCCCATGACACACGCCCAGCTCAACGGACCCGTCACGTCCATGACGTCACTCAACCAGATGGGTACGACCCCCTCGGCCATGGCCTCGCACATGGGGCCCCAAGGACTCAACCACCACCATCACCGCGGCCCTCAAATGAACGGCTCGGCCCTTTCGTCCGTCTCGGCCGACTGTCTCGAATACAGCGAAAAATCCACGTGGAAGTTTCAAGTGCTTTAGGGCGCCTGCGCATAAAATACAAACAAACAAAAAAACAAAAAGAAAACAACCAATAACGTTGCCAAAAAAAGAAAAAGTCAATCACACAACCCGATTTGGGTTTTCTCTCCCAATCAACCTCCTTCCTTCCCATCCTTACTTTCTACCGACCGAGTGCAAAATGGAGTTTCACAGAATGGCCAAATGAACTAAGTATGGGAACTCCTCGTTGTTGTCGCCACATACGCAATAGATACACTCGTCATATAAATAAATCAATCTATTTTTTATTTTTTGTGGTTTTATTTTTGTTCTCTTTAGTTTCGGTTTTTCTTTTTATTTGGAGAGAAGGTGCTCATGCTAAGGGACAACTGACTTTGCCTCTCTCAATCTCAACTCCTTTCAATGAAACGTTTTCGACCAAGTGGAAGTGTGCAACATAAAACAAAATGGTGGCGATGTGTGTAAAGAAAAAAAAAAATAAGAAAAAATATTTAAGGCATGTGATTTGCATATTTTTAAGTTTTACGTTAGCGATTCCTTCACATCTTCAATACCCCAACCCTTTTCTTTTCCTTTTGTTT
Organism: Rhysida immarginata; assembly: GCA_023313115.1. Lineage (NCBI taxonomy): Eukaryota > Metazoa > Arthropoda > Chilopoda > Scolopendromorpha > Scolopendridae > Rhysida > Rhysida immarginata. Next base: position 1,409,103 of record JAHWFO010028035.1, on the reverse strand, counting down.
TAACTTTAAACATTGGGTTGGCTTCGAAGGGACATTGCTCCGTCAAGCCAACCGTATCAACCACTGAGTGAGTTCAAGTTCCTCATAGACTCTTGGGCAATTCTCTTCATCACCGTCATCGACAAAGGTCAAGGAAGGAATGAAAAAGCAGCAACAGCAGCAGCAATCCTAAGAGGCCAATTGAGAAGGCATCGACCAACAGCAGCAGCAATTGGCGGGCGGGCGACCGACGACTTCCTTTTCCTTTCCTTCTTCCTAGGTGTCGCTATTGCCCATCCACCAAGAAATTAGCCAAACCAATCATTCCTAAGAAGAACAAAACCAATTCATTGCTCTTCCTTCCTTAAAACGAACAGTGGCCACCGCAATTTCGTTTCCTTCAAGTTTCTCGAGAGTGAAACCGAAATCTTGATTTGTTAATTTATTCCACCTTCTCTTTTTGATTGATACCTCCTCCCCCGTTTATTATTATTATTATTTATAATTTTATCTTAAGACTGAATTCTATTTGAAGAACCCCGCATATCACTTAAAGGACTCATCGTGTACAAAATAACTTCTTTTATATTTACTTCGTCCTGAAACAAGTCGTGTATATAGTTATTAACTTTTTTTTCTTTTTATTATTATTTTTTTAAATAAACCTAAGTCCAAGTGAAAGGCCGCTTTCTATCTACATTGTACATTGTAACTGTGCCAAAAATAATGAAAATTAAAAAAAAAAAAAGACAAAAATAAGAATAGCGAGAAGAGCGCCACCCGTGAGTGAGTGAGCAAACATATCATCTTCAAAGAGATGGGGCAGAATGGCGCCTCTATTGAATCTCCATCGATACGGGTAGATTGGATGAGATCGATGGATCTTGTCGTGCCAAATAACACTAAATAAATATTAACAAAATTTTTTGTCCAGAGCTCATCTGGAATGACTTTCCTTTCGGATCAAGTGACCGCGCAGAGGCCGCTCCTTCACCTAGTCCAGTCCATTTCCCATCTCGAAAGACCCTTTCCCCGTCTTTGTTTTTTTTTTATTTTGTAAAACGATACCCATTCATTCTGGCTTAAAGCCCAACGTTCCTCGTAAGTATATATAAACACTACTGGAGCCGAAACACCTTCTTTCAGCCATAAATGCGCGAATCGCAAGAAAATGTAAAATAAAAACTTGAAATTTACTCATTCGCTCATCTCTTTTTTTTATTTTCATGCAAACGTGTGTATGTGTGTGCGTGTATGGTTCTTTTGATTTTCTTTTGGTTTTGTGATCTCGATGGAATTTATTCATTTTCTCCATCTTTTGGTTTTCTTTTTTTCTTTTCTTTTCTTTTTTTTTTTTTTTTTTTTTTTACTGAGTGTGTTTGTACCTTTAAAAAAAGGACAGTGGAGATGGACCCGTGGTGCACCTAGCAGACGAAAGCAGCAACGAAGGAGGGAAAAAAAGGAAATCGACGACAGTTGAATAAAGTTACTCTCTTCTCTTTTCGTCTGATTTTTGTGCGTTGATTTCTTTAAATTCTTCACAACATTCAATAAACGAGAACAAATAGAAGATATCCAAATGTATTTTCTCTCTTTCTCTCTCTCTCACTTGTTCGTTTCTCTCATTTAGTGCAATTTAATACTAAATTTGTAATATTCAATCATATACGAAAAATATCAACACTACAATAATAATCAAACTATATGTAAAGGAGTACGTGTGAGTTCGTCCAACACATAAAACTAAAACCTGCGCACTGAAATATCATACAATTGTTACTTCTTCATAAGAAGTTATAATTTAGGACTTATTATTGGTAGAAACCACGGTCTATAGATATTCATGGTCATCGAGCTTCGGCCATTTTCCATGGTTTCCAGAAGCTAAGGAAAACAGATCGCGCCAGGTGCCGCATAGATTGCACTATTCCGACCGCAACCAACACCTCCTAAAGAGATTTTCATTGAAACTGAATACGAAAGTAAAGTTTCTTTCTGCCGATAGGGTGGTACTGCAGGCGCAGTTGGGCAGATTGTAATGCAGCGCCACTTTTCAATAGAGTTCCCGCCCTACCGGGAGCTAGAAACATTAGCTTCATTTTAACAATGGAGCTCGATGACCATGAATATCTATAGACCGTGGCACAACGTAACAAAACTGTCAGCTACTATTACGTGTTCAGCAACAAAAAGTAACATTACCTGACAGTTTTGTTACGTTGTGCGATCCTTAAAATGCATTGTCATGTTTGAGCTGTAGCCAAATTCATTCAAGAGAGGACGCAAAAAACGACTTTTCAGCAGGATAAGTGCGGAATAAGTAGTTTTCAGTAAATACAGCAATCCAATTGTTGGACTAAAACAATGGAATTCAATGCCTGTGCACAGACAACACTACCTAAAGACAAGGCCTGAGCGCGGAAATGTCATACATTGTTAAAACGTCATAAGTAGTCATCTTTAATCGCATTTCTACCAATGATAAGCACTAAATTAGGACTAGGTATGATGATGTAACAATGTTTGAAATTTCAGTGCGCAGGCCTTCTCTTTAGGTGGTGTTGGCACAGACAACACCACCTCTACTCAAAGCCTGAGCACGAAAATTTCATACATTGTTACATCATCATAAAAAGTCATCTTTAATCGCATTTCTACCAATAATAAGCCCTAAATTATGACTTCGTATCATGATGTAACAATGTATGACGTTTCCGCGCTCAGGCTTTCTCTTTAGGTGGTGTTGGCACAGACCAGGGGATTTAAAGACTATGGTAGAAATAAGATTAACAATGCCTTTTTATGATGATGTAAAAATGTATGACGTTTCAGTGCTCAGGCTTTTTTTTCGTTGGTTCGTCACGGCAACAGTTCTGCATTGTTGTTGCACGTTTAAGCATGGTTGGCGCTGGCTTGAAACAACACCACCTCTTAAAGCACACTCCGGAACTGAAAAGTTACCTGACCATTGTTGTCTAAGCAACAAATTTTATCATCAAACTGTAAATAAAGGAGAACATGCGAGTTCGTTCAATACCGCCTAAAGAGAAAGGCTGCTCACGGAAAATTCATACATTGTTACATCACCTACGGAAAGGACAATTTTTGGCTTATGTATACGATTAACAATACCCTACCGTAGGTGACGTAACAATGTATGACGTTTTCGCGCTCAGGCTTTGAGTAGAGGCAAAACCTCCTAGAAAGAAAGCCTCACAACTGAAAAGTCATACATTGTTACATCATCATAAGTCGACCAAATTTAGGGCTTACTATTGGTAGAAATACAATCAACAATGGTCGAATTATGATGATGTAACAATATGTGACGTTTCAGTTGAGAGGCTTTCTTTCTAGGAGGTGTTGGTAGAGGTAACACTACTTAAAGAAAAACCCTAAGCGCGGAACATCATACTTTAGTAAAACGTCACCTTTAATCGCATTTCTACCAATAATAATAAGTCCTAAATATGACTATACTCTGTTCAACGAAAGAAAAACTGGGCGTTTCTAAGTAAAATTAACAATGTTAAACAATTGAAATTGGAAATTTAACTGGACACGCCCAGTTTTTCTTTCATTGGACAGAGTATAGGTATGATGAAATTTTCGCGCTCAGGCTTTCAGTAGAGGCATAGCCAACAACAATAAGTCCAATAGTGCTACAAATGGTGATCCAAACACAACAATGTGCAGAATTAACTTGCAGCTCCGCCTCTAGTTAAAAAAGAACGGTCGAGTTGCTTTCTTGAAATTAGAAAAATGATTTATGACATTATTAAGATTTGGGCCGGTAACATAATTATGTTTAAGTAAATTAAATGAGATCAGAAGTGCCTTAGGTAGATTTGCTTTCTTGAAAATTAGTTTTGAAGTTTATTTTGTAATACAGTCAACTTCTCTATAATGACTTTATCCCCTATAACGAATTTTTACTTTGGTCTCAATCTAAATGAATATGTAAAGAATGAGTATTAGTCATATTTCTGTATAACAAATTTTTTGGGGAGTGGCCAATGATTTCGTTATAAGGAAGTTCCACTGTATCAAGTTAGCGTTATTTGTCGGTTACTGGGTGGGAAATTTTTTTCTGTGAACCGGCGGTCAATAACACAATATGGAAATGTGGCAAAATATCTTTTTGGAATCCGCATAAGATAGTAAACAACTATCCACAGCAAAGTCGAGAGATCACTATCAGCGCTACCAGGTGGCAAAGCGAGATCATTATAGTTCAAAATTTCGCATCATTTCAACAATAGAGCAGCGAGCTATTAGGCAGGATTTCCTTGTCTTTGTAGGCTATGGTAGAGGCAACACCCAACACCTTCTGTCATCACACGAAACAATTTGAATGTGTGGGCTTTGCAACAATATGAATTGAATTTGAAACTAATAACCGCGCTGATAAAATCTTGTAATAATAATAATTATTATTATTGAGGTTCATAAGAGGCATTGACTTAAAAGAGAAGTAGGGTTATGATAAATAGGTCACTTTTTTTTTTTTTTACAACTACAGTCGAACCCGGCTTATAACGAACGAAATTTTTTATACGGCAATAATACAGGGTGTTTCAAAAGGTATATCCAAACTTCACACACAGATAGGAGGCTTGAAGGTGAACAGATTCTGTAAAATACATGAAGGGTCGAAACTCAACCATTGCCAAGGCAACGTTAGACGGGAGGGAGCAGTAATCAGAGTACACATGAAAACACATGAGTAAGTATGCACTGCATACGTTTGTTATGGAACTGCGAATCCACTGAAGCTTTACAAAAGATCCACAAAATGTCAGCTAGTCATGGCCTCACATGCATGATATCGGCGCAACATGGACTCCCGTATGCGGCCAAAGATTCCGGGCATTTCTCTAATATCGTCTGAAACAACTGCGATGCGAGCTGCCAGATCTTCAATGCTTATCACAGGTGTTCGGTACACAACTGATTTCATGTGGCCCCAAAAAAAAGAAATCCTTGCCAAAGAGCTGAAATCTATTTGGGATGTGCCATCATTTACATGCTTTTTCACTTGTCATTTGCTCCGCCATTAACCTGACAATGGTTGAGGTCCGACCTCTCATGTATTAACAAAAAATTAATCACCGTACTGCCTCCTACCTGTGTGTGAACTTTTGAAACACCCTGTATAGTGACGTTTTTGACTGAATTTTTTTATATTCGCCCACGACGCCTATTTTCTTGAAATGTCTTAGCATTGGAAATGACCTTCCTTGAAGCAAAGAAAAATATCTGGAAAAAATCTTGGCGACTTGGCACACAATCATCAGTCGAAATTGTTTTCGGCACTGTGCTCTAAAAGCAGATGAATTATTATTATTTTATTAATTAATTGGATCCAATACGTCCATCCAGGGCCTGTATGGCCAGAGGCCGACGAGTTGGGTCCCTGGATGGACCTGGATTCACGACTCGCGACCGGGGGGGGGGGGGTAAAGATTGGCTATCACGGATGGTCACCCATCCAGTGACGAGCCGTGCCTGATGTAGCTTAACTTCACAGAAGTTGTGTTCAGTGAAAGCCCACCAGGCCACGGCCTCCCCAATTATAGCAAAGAGTATTGAAAAGGAAGATGATGTAAACAAGGATTTACCTATCGTGAAATAGGTGGAAGAATACGGCATTTCAACATTTTCAGAATGTGAAATGGAGCTTTTCTAAACAAGTGATGATGATGTTGTTGCATGCGAAGAACCTTTAGTCTCTTTAAGCATAAAATGAGCATTCATAATTATAAATCTATATTTTAGAGAGAGAGAGAGAGAGAGACATGTACTTCAAGGAAATGGTCTGAACCATGATGGCTATGCTAAGTAATCTATTATTCTGTTATCCAGTTTTCTTGTCGGTTCGGTTATAGCGAATCAAAACTTCGGTCCCTTAAGTTCGATATAACGGCGTTCGACTGATTTATTTTAGTTTAGACTTGATATACCGGTTTCGGCTAAAGAGCCATCTTTAGTGGTCAGCATGACCCATATAATTAAGTTACACAGTGGAACCTGTCCTTTTAGCATGACCACCCACACCTTGGAGGAAATTGAGCGCTGTTTCAACGAAATTCAGCCACACTTATGCAAAATGGTCATGGAAAATTTCGACAAAAGAGTACTTATGTCCCAGCAAAGCCGTGTTTTCTATCAAAATTACTTCATGCGTGAATTTTGGGACACCCTTTAAATATCAAGGATCGGCAAACGACAGCACGAATGCCAAGCGGAACAATTCCTAATGACATTCTGAATTGAAATTTCAATTTAAGTAAAAAGTAAATTTGTTGAAAATTCGAAATTGGCACACTGTATTTTTCACATATGATCTTAGGTATTTTAAAATACTGAATGACCAATAACAAAGTTATAACGGGGTTAAAAAGTATATACGATTTCGGACCAGACAAATTTTAATACTGTATAATAACTATACTATATATATATATAATAAGATTGGTAGAATAATGTTAACACGCGGAATAACATTATAACAAAACTACGATACCTTACCAGTGAAAGGTTGCCGACTCTTGGCATAGATCAGGGATAGGGCAGAGGGTTTTGCAACTGATGTAGCAGTCTTTGGTGAGCCTAGATGGGCTACACAGGGCACAGATGAATGTGCCGACTCAATAGATAAGTAACCTGTCATTCTTGAATAAACTGTGCTTAAACGATCGACAATAACGCCATCTAATGAATGCCCAATGACTAATATGACCTTACGCTGAAGTTCATCTTTCCTAACTAACCTATCGTAGAGGAGGTTGATCTGTTGTGACTCTTTTCGCGTGGGTTTTCAGAATATCTAGCCCGACAATGCAAAGAATCTTACTTCACAGCATTCGTAGAGAATTGCTACGCTTTCCATTGCTCAAAATTTTTTTAAGTCGCAAATATATATACAGTTCAGTCGCTTTTATGGGAAGTTAACAGCTTTGCTTTATTTGGTGAAAGTTGTTATGTTTTGCAAAGCAATGCTCTACAAAAGTTAGTACGTTCCCGCCGAATTAAACAATGACATCTATTACAACAGACTGGAAACCGATAATCGGATATCGCTAATGCTAACTTCAAAACAGAAAATATTCCCCAAGTATCACTATATCCTGTACTTATCCTATTCGTTGCCACCATTGAATGGATTCATTATCACCTCTGCAGATTTACTCTGGATTTTTAAAAAGCCTATGCTGAACAGGTTGGACAATCCATAGGGATTAAAGCAGCACAATTGACCACTTACTTGGCTACGCAGATTAAAGTGCGTATTTTTATAATTGCTTTTCCATTTTATATATAAAAAAAATGTTAATAGTTAAGAATTTATAAATCTTAAAATTCAATTCTCCGAACCTTAATTCATGATGAATACTCATTTAGGATCTTTGTTATAACATCTCGCGATCAAAGGAGTGAAAGTGAATGAAAATAGAGAAAAATTTCACAGCATCCCTGATTTATTCAAAATGTTTTTTAATTGAATGATTTGATACTGTCGGAGCACATACTGATAGTTTTCAATAAAGTTTTTTGTATCGTTATAAATAAATAAATAAATATCGCCTGGAATGACTTCACTAGATATTTAAAAAAATATCATTCATAGGTAGTCGGACTGGATATTCTTATTATTCTAATTCATTGTAACGGCATATCATCAAAGAACAACAAAATTTTTCTTTCCGAACATGTGCCTAAATTTTTTAAAATTTAACCCTAAATTTTGTCCAGAACAATTCTCTTAAGAACTAAGCGATGTCGTTCTTAGTATCTTTGCGAAATGTCGCCATTTTGAATAGTGTTGAATAATTTGAAGCATCTAACTAGTCCAAGATATGTTTAAGACTATACAATTGACCATCACAACGAAAATAAAATTTTAAAAAGCCTTGCTATCTCGGTAATTAGAAAGAGGCATTCAAAATAGAACATAAGCCCAAGCGAAATTCCTGTACACGGACTGGCATAAACCATCAAGGTCTTAGCTCGGCCGTATCAACTTTTCAGGATTTTTCGTGGACCCCTTCAAGTCGACTTCACATGCTAAAACAGTGACCGTAAAGAATACTATGATAATGGCATGCCCTATAACAATCGATTCGTCAAAAATGAATAATACACTTTTACTTTCCGCAAGTTGTTAAATTCAACAGTTCTTCAGCGCTGCAGCATCAAAAATGACGTCATTTGCAAACAAGCCAAGGCTAACGAGAAATACAGGCTCCGGCACTGAAAAGTCACCTGACCAAGATAGGTCTATTAACAATCCAACCTTCATTGTTTCCAACAAAGGATAAAACACTGATTGTTAAAATACAAGATGGAAACAATGAAAATTACATTGTTAATAGGCCTACCGTGGTCAGGTGACTTTTCAGTGCCGGAGCCTGTCTTTCTCGTTAGCCTCGCAAACAAGCGTAGCCCACGAGATGGACAGGCCCTGGCGCGGAAAAGTCACCTGATCATATTAGTCCGAAGTATGACGTTTCATTGCGGAGGCCTTCTCTCTCGGTGGTCACGACAGAAGGCCTGCACACAGAAACGTCATACTTTGTTACATCACACTAAAGCGCTATTGTTAATCCTATTTCTACCAATAATAAGCCCTGAATTTGGTCGACTAATGGCGAAGTAACAATGTATGGCCGTGGCCTACGTAATATAATAGAGACCGAGGCCGACGAGATAACAAGGCCTGGAAGCGAAAAAGTCACCTGACCATCGTGGTGCTAGCAACAATCCAACCTTCATTGTTTCCAACAAAACGAACAACATCGATTGTTAATATCCAAGATGGAGACAATGATGGTTGGATTGTTGCTAGCACCCCGATGATCAGGTGACTTTTTCGCTTCCAGGCCTTGTTATCTCGTAGGCCTCTATCGAGGCCTAGTCATCAGCCAGCGTTGCAATGCATTAAAGTCTGTGCAATAAAATAAAAAACTTGGCGTGGTTCCAGAATGTGCTATTAGCCAATCAGAAGCCTAGCTGAGCACAGATTACAGAGTCACTAGCTGCATTTTCAAATTTTTATCATCAGACGTCGCGATTTGGGTGTAAAAATGCATTATGAACAGTAAAGATTAAGTAAAAAAAATTGGCTTTTTAACAATAAAATGTACTTCCTAATTTACTAAATTTAGCATTATAAACTCAAATTTCAACATAGATTTATCCAAAAGCAACGACACTTACCTAAGCGAAGACTGAAGATCTAAAGCGGGTTTGTTTTATTGAATATGAAAGAGTTTGTTTTATTGAGGTCGGGTTTGTTTTATTGAGTAAAATCATAATTTAAAAATTTTTCTGGACATAGGTTTACATCGGAAATGCAATGATTTCATTTTCACATTTCTATCTGATATTCCAGCTGCCACGTAACACATGTACGGTCTTAAATTTTTTTTCTGAATTATATCAACAAAGTTTTCTTTTTGTTCAATACTGGAATTGTTTTTGCATTTTGGACACTGGAATAATGAGCTACTGCATGCGTAGGAACAATAAATTTCAATAGCAGGAACCTAGCCAGAATTTTTTTTTGGGGAGGGCCTGAAGGGGTGCAGCTTTGACAAATATGCTGTCTAATGCCATAAGAAAGCTCAAAAATGTAAGTTTTAGATACCTAAAAATAAATCAGTTATTTATTAAAATAAATCTAGATGGCTTAATTTAATGATAAATGCCTTAATTCTCCTCTATCCGCTGCTTTCTGCAAGTTGGTGAACTGCGATTCTGAACTATGCAGCAAATTAAGGCAATCTTGGCAAACAAAAGTTTTTTTTCTGCAATTCGCATCAAGTATGCTGCAATTACAGCTATTGATGCAGTTTTTTAACTGTTTGCAGGACCTGGTGTAAACACAACATTTATAAAATAAAAATTCGGAATGTTATATTGTTTACATTTTTAAACAGGCATTTATTATAGAAAAAATATTTACCCGTGATGTTTTTTTTTAATTTTTTCAGTTCACTCTCTAATTGAGGTACCTTTTTTTAAAATACCTTTTCTGCTAATCACTTTCAACCAAGCTTTCTTTAATTCTGGGTTTGAAAGAAATTGGTGAAACGACTTATTTTTTTCTCAAATGTGATTTACAACGTGGAACAGAACAATACTTTATCTCTTTTAAAAAACCGCGCCCTTTTTTAATATGAATACCATTATAAAGTTTTATACCCAAATCGCGACCTCTAGTGATGAAAAATTGAAATTGCAGCTAGTGAAGATTTTGAGGCAGATGACTAGGCCTCAATTATATTACGTAGGCCACGGTATGGCTTTTCCGTTATCAGGCCTTATATCTAGGTGGTGTTGACTAAAAGCGCTTCTTCTATAAACACAGCAATCCACTTGCTGACTACAACAACGGAATTTGCGCGTATGCACAGATCAGGGGATTAAAAGACCGTGTCTTCAACCAATACCTCCTAGAAAGAAAGCCAAACAACTGAATAGTCATGCATTGTTACATCATTCTATTTCGACCATTGTTAATCGTATTCCTACCAATAATAAGCCCTAAATTTGATCGACTAATCAGTTGTTTGACTTTCTTTCCAGGAGGTGTTGCTTCAACAGAGCTCAACAACTCTACTAGAGGCAAGACAGGCAGGCTTACAGCCTGTGAAATTTATGTTTTGAGGATTGTAGGTATTCTTGGGAGAAATGGATACATTAAAATAATTGCCTTTGAGAATCATTCCATTTTATATTGGTTTGTCTTAACTAATTCATTACCTCTTTTCTGAACTCACTGACGTTCATCCATGCCGCCACCTTCACAGCACCAAGTTTTTAGTCAAGTTGTCGACAAATGCCCTCAATTTCAACCAAAGACTTCGCGACGATCTCAGATCTATGCATCGAAGTTTTGTAAGGAGCCAGCTGTTCTGTTATTTCAATCCAATTTGGATTGCATGTAACTGTGATGAAAAGATCTGGTTTCCCGAACTTGGGCACCATGGCCGTTGCATCCTGGTAGTTTTGCTGCAATGCGCGTTTGCTCACTATAAATGGCGTAGGTAGAACACAGATCTTTCCTGCTTTCATATTAAAGTTATCAGCCTGATTGTGAACGAAATCCATTAAGCCAAATGGTAAGCCTCCACTCTCAAAGTCTTCTGATTTTCTTTTACCCATTGTAACCGGTCTCCTTCAATTTTTCAAACGCGTCCACAACTTACTGCTGAGAAAGTTTCCCCGCGTGCAACACCGCATTAAACCGTCCTGGCCATTCCTACAGTCAGTAGGAATAGAAGGGTAACATGCTGACTTTCGTCGCTTCAAAGCTCCTGAATTTCATCTTCCAGCCTTCTTCTCAAATGAGAAAACAGCAACGGGTAAGTCAATGGATTACAGTTCAGTCTCAAAATCGACATATGTTGTCAGTTGTTCCCCGTGCTTGGATAGACGCATAAATCTCGCTCAAATGGTGGTTGGTTCTCCATCGTCGGCTTCAAACGCTGCCGCTACCTCATTGGCAGTTGGTATATCTTCTGAGATCGTTCTTTATTATTCACATTTGAATGTTTCCTGTGGAATGGCCACAGGTATCCTTCATCATCTTGTACGCGTGCAAAAGTGTTGATGTTTATGATATTCCTGGAAATTTATTTTTTGAGGATCAGAAACGTATACGTTGAAAGTTCGAAGGCAAAAAAAAAATTCATGTACCGGTATATCCAAGTCTATCGAGTTATAAACAAAAAAGAATTGGTAGAGCCAGTACGTCAATGTTAATGTACAAATAGATACATGCTATTTATCTTAGGGCCGGTTCTACCAACCTCGGATAAATCCTCAGATAGAATAAGTACTGGAATAAAGCTCAGATAAGTCAAAACGGTGTTCTACCATCCTCAGATAAACAGCAGAATAAACTAAAGATATCCTGATAAAGTTGTACGGTCCTCTAGAGGCCGGATAGCCACTTTATTCTTCGGATAGTGAATAGTTTCGCTAAATTTACGAGCGTTAATGGCGGTATTTCCGGTCCGCTCCGATTTGAAAATGCCTTCAAAACCATAGTATTCCGTTTTATATAATTACCATTTTAAACTACGACGGTAGGAATAAGTTTTAGGGTGCAAGTGAACAGCAGATTAGATCTAGATTACCTGTCTGTATTTCATTTTCAATGAACGACAACATACCCCCAAAAGGAGACACAAAACGGAAGTTTTGCGTCTCTGAGGTCTGAGTTCTCCTGCTGAATTTGTTTTTTTCAGCCGTGCCACATTTTAACATCAACACTGACTGGAAAACTTTTGTTTTTTTCCACGATAGAGGGCTTTCTCTTATCATTGTAGGCCAGAGATAAATGAAAGTAATTTCATTTGTCTCTGTTGTAGGCAATGCACTGACTGGAATGAATACTGTTGTTTTTTCACGATAGATGGAAGCACTAAATATCTAACTGACCAATCACAGTGCACCTTACATTGCTTGTGCTCTATACTTCAGATAAAGTTATCCGAGGGACAAAAAATGTTGGCAGAACGCAACTTAAGCGATATACCGGGTTTAAGTTTAAACCTTGGATAGCTATCTCAGGATTTATCCGAGGTTGGTAGAACCGGTCCTTAGAAAATTTCACGGAATACACAATTATAAAAATTCATTGGAGAATATTTTTCCTTGTTTGGAACACGATCTGAACTGAAATCTAAAAGTCTGCTTTGTTTACCCGAGGCATGTAAACAAAGCCGAGGCTAACGAGAAAGACAGGCTCCGGCACTGAAAAGTCACCTGACCAAGATAGGTGTAACCAGTATCCACTTCTCCTTGCGCTGATAAGAAGTCAATATGTCTTCATGTCGGCGTAAGGAGAAGTTCATGCTGGTGTCCGATCCAAAAATAAAAATTTGGAGAAAACGCCTTATCGTTTTTTTTTTTATTTTTGAGAGCAACTGAAATTCAACTCGTCTATCGACGATAACTTTCTAAATTTTCAAGATATTTGCTTGGGCTTTTTATAAGATTAGCTCTATACATTTAGCTAATAAATTATGCAAAAGACATTTTGGTAACGCTTGCGCATGCGCAGTTAAACATTATTTAGTAAAAATGCTCATATTTCATCAAATATTTAATATTTTTCTATTCTGATTGCAAGGTGTTGTTTCTACTGTAGTTTGTCAATTTCCTGAAAATGGCATTAAATTGGGTTGACAATCCTGCATGTGAAAAACAAAAAACTTACGATAGCATTTCGACTTTTTTAAAGAAACCTTTATAACTCCATTTGCATGAATATACGTGCTATTCTCATACAAATGAACACAGATAAGGAAAAGAAGCCTCCTAATCATATGCTGCAGCTACAACGCATTTCAAGCATTTTTTTTTTTTTTTTTTTTTTTTTTACAGAATGATCCCAAACATAATTGTTTTGGTTCACTTTGTTGCTAGACCTCTATTTGTCTTCGGGTCAAAACCTTCACTGAAATAAATGAGGTGTAACATGCTCTTTACACCCCTGAAGTTTCAGGATAATTCGTCAAGTATTTTTCTAGATATTCGACAAAATGTCTAAAATCGAAAATGTTCGATTACTTTGGGTAGATAGTATACCACTGATTATAGAGACAAAAATAAATCCTTTCGAGATGAATATAAATGATACTGTATTTAATATCTCAAAATGGCAAAAATTCTAGGATACGGGACTCGAATCAGTCTCTCCTGTTGTGCCTTTACGAATACTGGGACCCATCTCCAAAATACTGTCACTTATAATGCGCCGACATTTCTGTTCAACTTTCATCGCAAATTTCGAGAGGAGTAAGAAATGGCTTTGCATGGTTAGACCACTCAAAACGAATACGTGGAATGAATTGGGAAGACAAGAAACAATTTTGGTTTTCACTCGTTTTATTTCCTATTAAAGAAAATAAAAAGTATACTATAAAATTTTTTAAAAAAATCTCTCTAATAACGTTTTATCAATAATTTTCATCAATGGGTTATCAATAATAATAATAAAAATAATGACATTCTTAGTAGTAATAATAATAATAAATAATAGTTTCTTTTTTTTATATAAAAAATATTCTCTATTTCACCATCTTTAAATTGTTGTAGAAAGTCTTTCCTTTTTCTTTTTTGTTCAAAATAAATTAATTAAAATGTCGTTAGATTAGATTGCTTTTTTAAATTTATATACACAATAAGATTAATATTTCCATCAGAATTGTACACTCGGGGGGGCTTAAAAAAAGAAAAACAAACAAACAAACAAACGAAGAAGGGTTTTCTATTCTCATACTACAAAGTATTGTTTAGATGAGAATAAGATAATGTTAAACATTTGCCTCTTAAAACTAAAACTTTCTTATTCTTTTCATTTATTAAATGTCAGTATACACAGTCGAATATATACATCATCATCGTCATCAATCTTATTATTGTTATTATTATTATATTATTATTATTATTATTAATATTTATATATTTATATTTGTCTATATTTATATATTCGATTTTTCAATTCCTATAGTGTTATCACAGAGGTTTCTTTTCTTTATATGTTAAAAGATTAATTTTTATGGTAGGAGAAAGGAGAGGAGGAGTTTAAGGAAAGGGTAAGAGACACTGGACAAAATCTTCGTTTTTCTTCTCGTAAGGCAATAAATAGTACACTGAACTAGAAAACGGTGTAGTAGTAATAATAATAGTAGTAGTAGCAGTAGTAGTAGTTGACTCCACAGTCTGTACAATATGAGAAAACAAAATAGAAACGAAGTGAAAATTAAAAGACTCATCATCGTCGTCGCTGTCGTTGAAATGACCGCCGCATTTCTCTCTCTCGTCGTCATCGTCCTTTATGGAATGCTTTATACATGTTTAAAATTATAAAAGAAAATAGTCTCTCGCACTTGTATCTCCTCTGCTTCTGGCTTCTTCTCCTTTGGTTTGAGGATGGAATGAAGAGATGAACAGGAAGAATAACCAGACGAGCGTGTTTCGCTCGATTCTTCCAGGCGATTTTTGTTTTTGTAATAATTCCAAAAGGAAAGATGAATTGGGAGTAAGGGTTAAGGACCTTTGAATGCCGAAGGCACATTTTGAACAGATCCGAATCTGGCGCCCAACATTTGTCCCGGCTCCTTATGACCAAAAACGAACAGGTAACGTCGTCGGGAAGCATCAGCGCTATTTCCAAACTCACCCACTAAAGTGTGGGAAGGAAGGAACCCATTTCGAACTACTTCGGGGATCCCATCAAAAGTCAAGATCAACAAAATGGTTCTCCGTCTTCCCATCGAACAACGCTTTCGTATACGCAGCTTAGATAAACTGGTCATGTTTTGTTTGGACACGAAGACCGAATTGTTGAAGCCATGTAGAAGGGAAAAAGTATTTGGTGAGTAGCTGTATAGAGCATTTTGGGGATACAATGAAGGGAAGATAGTGTATTGGGTGATGGTGGTGGTGGTGCTCTGGGTAGAGGTTAAAGCATTTGGAATTTCCAGTGTTTATCGGTGAAGTCGACGCATTCGGCCGCGATGCCCGTAAGACTGTTGACAGGTGTGGAGCGTGGCGTGAGTGCCTGCGCCGAGGACGACGTACCCATGGCGGCGGCGTTCATCTGGCCGAGCGGGCTGAGGCTGGCCGGCACGGAGCTGGCGAGCTGCGGGTGGGACATGTGGGTGGGCGGCGGCGGCGGGAAGTATTCCATGTTGCCGTAGTAGCTGTTCACGTTGGAGTAGTTTTGCGAGTAGCAGTTGGACGAGGGCGGTGGGGGTGGTGGACCGGCGTTGCCCATCGAGTACGGCGAACGGTCGAGGCCGTTGCCCATGGGAAGGCTGAGGTCGCCCATGGGGCTCCAAATGGGGCTGAACGAGTTGGCGGCCACGGCAGCCGACGAGGACGACGACGACGACAGTCCCATGCCGGCCAGCGGGTTCAGGGGCGACGGCCTGAAGGGGGAATCACGGCTCGAGGGCGGGGTGGAAATGGTGGGCGGCGGCGGCGGAGCGACCACGGACGTCGGCGGAGTCTTCGACTTTTTCGGCCGGCTCTTCACCTGCTCCCCCGACGTCTGCTGCTTTTGTTGCTGGCGGCATTTAGCCCTGCGATTCTTGAACCACACCTACAAAATTAAAAAAGGTCAACAATCACGGAATTCATATGAACGGTGACAAAACCACTTTCAACTCCCAACAACTTTTTTCCTGCTTCTTCTCGAGAGTATTAGGAGCGAGCGAACGCTTCTCTCCTTCCTGCTCGTGTCGTCATGGGAGTATTCGTGTTGTCACCCTAACAATAATAATTTTATTAATTAGCAACACTAAGCTCATCACCATCAGTATTTGAGAGAAAAACGGCCTAGTAAACCAACAATATTTGAGAGAACGAGACAAGAGAGTTTTCATCCTGAGGTTATTGGCACTCCTGTCTGCACTACTACACCATTATGAGTTATGGAAAACTATTACCTCAGCAGCAAAATGACAATAGCAGACACTGCCAACAGGTTGGCACGCCACCGTTCTAATAGCCGTTGCTGGTTGTGGCCAGGAATGCCTGGGGTACAATTCCCTCAGCATGAGATTGCGTTTCATGGCTTGGCTTGGGTCCATTAGTTAATATCGACAAAACGACGAATGCTGGGCAGATAACATGACATTCCCGCAAGACATAAGCACACGGAATGCTCACTTTTTTCCTTACTCTGGAGTTACAAGACCATGTGTTTAGAATTTTCCCGGCATATAATCAATAGGACGGAGGATCATGCTCGGTTCATATAGAATGTTTGGCGCAACCCATTCTTCTTGCTGCCAAATTCGGAGGAACATGTCCCAAATTTTCGCTGGACCGGCCGTCATCGGAATTTTAAGCAACATTCATCAAACGGAATTGCGTCTTCAATGTTGGGCCCAAATCAGGCAATATTTATCCTGTATGAGTATTATCCTGGGACGTACCCGGTCTGTATATGTGCTTCCAACATTATGGGAAGTCCATTCTTCTTATCAGCAGGACAACGCCAATGCCGTAACGTATGAGAAATGTTGAAGTTAATAAGATTCTTATCATTGTGCTTAATCTGGCTCCTTTTCTTGCATTTTAAATCTATGTAATAGCAAAATCACTTCACGAACGTTCCTTCAATCTTAGTGTTTTGGATAAAGAAATATTTTTCGCATGCAATAACAATTAAACAGAAAACGTTCAGAATTATCCTAGTTCGCTTTAAAGTGGAAATAATATGCGAGAACAAGAGAGTGTGACCAGAGCTTAGGCTGTAAAAAAGCAATGGACATGGAGAGCTACGATTGTGTCAGTTTGAGTGAAGCAATATCCGAATGGTTGTTGTGCAAGGAGGGGGTAAGCAGGCATGCACGAGAGAGGGAGCACGATTACAGCGAACGAGTTTGCTATGACGGTGAGTGATGAAAGGTACGTGCTGTGTATTGTATGCCGTCCTCCTTTCATTAAGGCTAATAAATGATGTGAATGGTTTCAATTAGAATCCTCGAATCGAAATGGGTTACTTTTGGGAAGCTTTGCAAAGAAAATGAGTTGCCTCTACCATGCGGCTATAGAATCCACTAAAATTTCAATGAATTTCTGCCCTTGCTTTCAATACTTAATCTCTTAATACAGCCTACTGAAAATAGGTTACCTCAATATTACTGTTTCAAGTAAAGTTTTTGTTGGCACAATATTGCTACAACAAGTGCAACAGAAGGTTTCCTATATTTTTTTTGTTTTGTTTTTCCACTGATCTGAAGCACATTTGGAACAAGAGTCACATCTATTTAAAACTATTCTTTCCTAGCATTTCGTTCAAACACAGTCTGGGTACCGTAAAAAAAAAAAAAAGAAAATCAGGGAGTTTGTTTCACTGCTTGTGCACTTGAATGGTTTCGATTTCCATTCCTTTAGATTTACTAACGAGAAACGGCCAGAAACTTCTATTTTGTATACAGAAATGTTTTAAATATTATCGCGTCAAAGTAGTCATCCTTTTTGAATCTATTAGCACATACATGCTAAAAGGTGTTATGGTTAGAAACTAATCACAGAGTTCATAATGCCTACAGCGTAAACGATTTAACGACTTTCGGCAAGAGCGAACTCTACTTATCCAATCAGTCCGTTAAATCGAAGATCTATGTCGTTGATTACGCGTTAGTCTACATTTGAAAGATTACACAGGAAGCATGCGGAGTGGGTATTCCAACTTCTTTCCCTTCCATTAAAATGTGTCACTTTTTCGTTATCTTACCGAAAAATCCCTTACTTTTCGTTACCCCTAACGCTACCCTCTTTGCAGCAGAGAGTGGCACGGATCAAATGAAATGGAGTTTTTGTGGAATGAACGGTTGTGTATGGGGTGTACGTGTGAATCTTGATGGCGAAATTTCGAGGAAAGAAGCTGGGTTTCATGCGCTTTTGGGGAAACAGGCGGGGAAATTTGTCAGTGAGTGTGTAAAAGTACAGTTGCTATCTATGTTAGCGTTTGAGAGTGAAACTGGCATGTTGTACAATAAGCACAAGAAATTTTTAAGATGTTCGGTTGGTCCGAGTAGATGGAACCATGTTCCGAATGGGGTGCAAGACATAGGTAGGAAGTAACGTAATAGAGCGGGTCCACTTTGAAACGGTTGGGCACTTAGATTGAATAAGCATTGGAAATGTAGGATACACAGAAGCAAAGAATTTGTGGATGAGGGATCAAGTAGAGGATGATTATAACTTCGCTACTTTCCACAGACGCTATATTTCCCTAACAACTGAGAGATAAAAAAAACATCGTCGACTCACCTGAACCCTGGATTCTGGCAGATTGATCTTGAGAGCGACCTCCTCGCGCATGTAGATGTCCGGGTAGCGGGTCTTGCTGAAGAGCGCCTCCAACACATCCAGCTGCGCCCGCGTAAACGTCGTCCGTTCACGCCTCTGCTTACGGGGATTGGCTGCTGCATCAAGGAAAAAGAAAAAAAAAACACAAGAAAATCAACGTATAGTTCAGTGTAAAATATGAATGAAAAGAAACAAATGCAACAACAACCCACCACAGACCAGTCTCTTAAGCATTTGAGAGAGAGAGAGAGAGAGAGAGAGAGAGAGAGAGAGAGAGAGAGAGAGAGAGAAAACCTGTAGCCTGCCTTGCGTGTTAATCGTCTCACATACCCGAAGTGTAAAGGAATACGTACCGTATCCTCATGTTACGCTTGACAAGAAATACAGCGTGAGTGTCGTGCAGAGATAGCATGAAACTCCATTACATGTTTAAAAAAAACCTTTAATACATTAAACAATATCAATTATCGCCAAAATATTGATCGTAAAGAAGAGCCCATTTGCACTTTCATTGGATAATACTTAAGTGGCAAATCTGTTCATGGTATTTCGGGCCTGTGTTACGTCTATCCAAGTCTACCGTGGGTAATGTCAATAGGGTAGGGGATGGAAGCGTGACGGGGTAACAAATGCTAAACAGCGCAATAGTAAACCTCAAACTCACCGGAGAGATCGGCGAATGATGCATGTTCGGAATTTTCTGTTTGCTTCAGCTACCGGAATTACTAAGCACCAAAAACCATCTTTAATACAAAGACTGTTCGATGAGAACTGATAAGTCTAAGATCATAATGACCGATGTTCGATAAAGGTTAAAGTAGTGTAAAGCCCACCGTAGCTGGACTCTAGAGAGAGAATGTCTCTGACCTTTGGTTCACGTGAAGAAAACTATGGATTCCGAAATTTACCTGCACAATTCTAGACAATGCAACATTTTCCATAAGTCTGATGGTTTATCAACATGACAATGGCTTCCAGCGACAAATCAAGGTCTATACCTGGATGCTTCGATGAAATAAGAGCCGTGGAAGAACTTCAATCGCTCTCATAGAGTAACAACCTAAATCATAAGGAGAAGAGCACCAAAGTCCGTGGGTCCTTACAAGTGATAGACAGAAATCCACATCCTACAATAATCTTAATGGAGCACGATGCACATTTCATCAAGTGATGCAAAAGAAGATGGATAAACAGCAGAATTTAAATGCAAAACTTGATGGAAGAAGAGTCAGTGGTAGAGGGGATCAACTCAACTAGTGATAGGTTGTATACCTTAAAAGAGAAAACATTTGACATAAGGAAGCCATTGGTAGAGGATCAATTCACCTTGTCGGATGTTTTAAAACGTCCACTTAGCAAACACGGATGCCTGAGTTAGCGGTTGCTCTAAACAAAGGAGTATTACAAAATTACAGCTGTAAAATTCCAGGAAATTGTGTTCCTAGATGAATAACTACAGAAGATAACCTTGTACATTTGTAGAATTTCGTTTAAATGTTGAGCTTGTCAAATTTACCAATACGTACTTTTGCAAAGTAGGATGTCTATTGATTATTTCCAAAAGGCGAAGGAGAGCTAGGAACCACAAGACAGAGGATGTGCTGGATAATCCAAGTGAACCCTCAGAAGTAAGTGACAGACCAGTAGTGTTATGGATGGATCAATGTGTAGCAGCTCTAATTTATTCCAAACGGAAGAAAATCATCTGGAGAAGATTGGAAGCAGGTGACCATTAAATGCGAATTTACTTTTAAGGAAACATATCGACACACTACTAGAAACTGATCCTCAATCCATGACTTTCTAGAGATTTGAAGTACTCAATTGCAGTCTTCACCGAAGCTTTTGGTTTACTGACGACAACATCAACAATAATAATAACAAGGACGTTATGGTTCTTTTAAAGGTCGCCCTTTTTCAGGTAGGTAGGCTTCTCACTTTGGAAGTTCTTCTTTCCGACTTCTTGTTTCTCGTGCCGTTACGGAAGCATTAGGAAGGCGAATTTTCTTCTCCTTTCTTCTTCTGCAAAACTATCTATTGCAGGGGCGGAAGGTGAAAGGGGAGACAATCTAATCTTCTTAAAGGATTTGGGACGTCGAGGGAGGGGTAAATCTTGCCCCACAATAATGAAGGCGCATTCATTTGGAGGCAAACGCTTTCGGCCGCCGTCGGATGGCGCCGCTTCTGTCGAGCGTCTCCACTGGGCGCGGGCGAAGAAAAAGGTTTCTCCTATCGACACGAGCGAGCTCCGCCACCAGAAACCTGTTAGATAAAGTGAAAAGTAAACTTTAAAATGTTCTCCGAAATGGAACCCGACTACTTTATACACAAAATAAATGAACGCCAGGAAATGAGAAGGTCACCGAGCTGTTCGAGACATCCATGGATCCATGGACTATTCTATTGCTTAGGGGGAATGGAGAATATGGTTTCAAAACGGACTAGAAAGTCTCTCTCTCTCTCTCCTAGTGAATTCAAAATGATTTATTTACTAATTCTCATCCTGCTTCCGAAAACTTAAATCACCCAGTGGAGGCATATTACCCTTTTGGGCGAAGAAAAAGGTGGTTTTTCTATCAACACAAGCGAGATCTACGACCAGAGAAACCTGTTAGATAAAGTGTAAAGTAAGTTTCTCTGAAATGAAACCCGAATGAGAAGGACACTCGAGCTAACAGGGCTCTGTTCGAGATAGCCGCATGGATCATAAATACAGTACAAGGCATGTCTAAAGAGGTGCGGTGAATGTATGCGAAAACAAAAAAAGAGGAGATACAAACAAACTTCCTTTATCGACCTTCAACGTAATCGCCATTGGCCACAATGCATCGCTGGACAACGTTTATAAAGCTATCAGCAAAGGCTTCTACTGGAATCGCTCGAAGCGTTGATGTCACACGTCTGTGGATGTCCGGTTCATCCGCTAAATGTGTGCTTTCAGGACTCTCTTAAGGCGGGGAAACAAAAAAAAAAAAAGTCTACAGGCGCGAGATCCGGATTGTACAATAGAAGTTCGAGAACAGTTACGCCGCGGTTATCCAGAAGTTCCGCACACGGATCGCATTGTGCGGGCGGGCGTTGTCGTGCAACACTCCATTGTCCAGTCTTGCACGCCAAAATTCCCTCAATTCGGTTCACATTGATCACAGATTACAAGCCCTTAACCCAAATTTTTCATCCACAGAAATCCTTACCAGTACTGGAAGAAAATTTGATGTTTATGCGTTCCTCCATTGCACAATGACACGTTTTCACATTCATTTGTTCTACTGGCCGCAGCAGGCAAATCTGCTTCAGTGTTCGCGACATGTCTTTCAGTTGACCCATATTGCCGTTTGGATTTCGGTCCATTCACCGAACTTTATAGATAATGATAAGGGAAAGGAAAAATTCCGCGACCAAGAGTCTCTAGATCCTCGCCTCCACAAACTGGACCACCGCAGAACACCGGTAGAGTTAAGCTTCAAATATTCTATAGATTCTTAAGCAGTCAAAGTTAAAGTCCAATGATAGTGGTGAAAATTGAACATATGTGATGGTCAAAATACTGAAGTAATAGTAAGCCAATTAGTAGAGGACGAGGAGACGCGCGGTCCCTGGTTCGAATCCAGGTTGCGGGATTTTTCCTTTTCTTTATCATCTACAGGGTGTCTCAAAACTCCCGATACATTCATACATCGGGCTTCCATCACCGTCAGCTAATCCGTACATGAGATGCATATCAGCCAATTCAGTGTTCGTATATCGACGCATGTTCTCCATACGACGTCGACAGCCTTAATGAGTGCCGACCTGGAGCACTGGCGTACAGCGCCACCTTTCCGCTTTGGTGAGGCTTTCCTATATGTAAATATGATTCAGCGTCATGTTCTCTACCTCCTCTCAAAGCTTGTACGTGGAGTTTTGAGACACCCTGTGAATTTAATTATATCATTTTAAGCTTAGCTTCAGTATTTTCACCATCACTTTAATGTTCATGGAGTTCAGCGGTTTCTGTATGTACGCCATTTCTTCAGAGGGGAGTGGAGAAAATGGTTGCTAGAATAAACGGACTGGAAAGATTTAAATGTCATTTATTTTTAAAGGTCTCTCTCTCTCTCTCTCTCTCTCTCTCTCTCTCTCTCTCTCTCCGCTGGCGAATTCAAGATAACTTATTTATTAATTCTCCACATGAAAGTAGTAAATAAATTTTGCTGCCAACCGCTTCAAAGTTGACAAGCATTTCAACATACACTATTCACATTTCTGTCACAAGGAGTCGCCGCCGTCGTCGTCTCGGTCTTCTCTCTCTCTCTCTCTCACTTTCTCTCTCACTGTTTCCTTAATTAATTAGTTGGCAAAAGCAGCCAAGCGTCGACCATCGCGTTGGCGTCATCTTTTCACTTTGCTCTTCCATCGGCCTCGATTGATTGGCGCTGATGAATGGGAGATTGGGATTGGAGGAAAGGAGGGGGGTGGCGGGTGGGGGGTAGTATATGGACTATAGATGAGGGAGTGAGTATAGGGGTAAATGGGGGAATCCGAGGGCCTTCTAATGCATGGCCTTCGTCGAACAAGTCCGCAACGAGAACCGCCTCCAGACATGAATAATAGCGTTATTGATTAATTCATTGGTTTGTTAAAGGCCGGAACGGAGGAGTGAATATCGTGGGAGCTGCGCATGTGCGTCAACCCTGATGTCTCCATCAAGAGGCTGTCTGTCTGTCTTTCTCTCTTCCCCAAACTCTACCCTCCATTCCCTTCCCTCCCACTTTTCCACCTCTGAACAGCAGACCTCGGGTGTCAAACAGATGAGAGCGCAGGCAACCTAGTTTTCCTTCCCCTCGTATTCACTACCCCTCATTCACGACCCCCCCTCCCTCCCCACCTTTGATCATGTCCATTACGTAGGCGAGGGACTTGGGAGGGG
This sequence comes from Rhysida immarginata, assembly GCA_023313115.1. NCBI lineage: Eukaryota > Metazoa > Arthropoda > Chilopoda > Scolopendromorpha > Scolopendridae > Rhysida > Rhysida immarginata. Next base: position 1,385,369 of record JAHWFO010028035.1, on the reverse strand, counting down.
ATTTTATCTCCTGCTTACAGGCCCGCCAGTAATCCGAGTAATGTGCAGATAATACAAGCGCCACGCCGCGCCAGATTACGGTGAAAATTAATAGTCCTGCCGTCGTTGTAGGGAGTAACTCAATTTTCATTTGCTCTCCGCCAAGAACCAATCGGTGCCACCACATCCCATCGACGACTTATTCCCCTCTTCCCAGCGAAACGGGAAAAGGAAGACGACACTTTAAATATTCAATACACCCAACGTAGGAAACCCCTTTGCATAAAATAATTTCCATTCGAAGAAGGTAAGACGAACGTGTTGGAAATTCATGAGCCCACTAAACTAGGAACATGAAAAGGAGCACACATTACACACAACGTGGTTATATAAATAAATTAAAAAGCTGTGGCACTGGCTGCCGTGTCCCTCACCCCCCCATCCCTAACTTCGATTTTAGAGAACGAGCACAGCACAAACCAAAATTACAGCAACAAAAGTCCTTGTGCTTAGAAGTGGCTTTTCAATTTTATCTACTTATGAAGTATACACATACACCTTCATCAAGTTCTCTTTCTTGCCGCTAACGTTCCTGCGCCATCGTTTAACGTTTCATAGGCCTTGCTCGTAGATAGCGTCAAGCATTGCCCGATATTATATATAGCGCCAAAACCTGTCTAATTTGGACAGCCTCGGTGCAACGTATTTCTCACCAATTCTGGCAAGTGTCCAAAAAAACTTAAGTTCTTCGATTGGGGGGGGGGGGGCGGGAAAATGCCACAGACTCAGACTTTACTGTTTATAGGGATATGTACATTAGGTGTTGTACTTGCATTACTAAATACATCAATTGACAACATGCCTCTCTAGTTTTCATAATTTAGAAAGAAACAAAATTTTGTCTCAAGAAGGTCTCAGATTTCAAGTTCAGTCCAATCTGGCCCACGGAGAAATTAACTTGAGACGCAACTCCGTGGGGTCCCCCCCCTCCTTGTATTTTAACGGAAATACAATTAGAGCCACCTCGATAATGGTACTGGATAATTGCGCATGTTTATATTGGGCATCTTCGTCATCTTTAATATAAAGAAATTAACCATGCTTTCTCCACCTATATTAATAAAAGTCAATGTGTGTCTGTCTTTTTGTAGGTGTGTATATTCCCGGCAATCTCTACGGAACTTTGCATAGTCCGGGAAAGTTTTTTGTTATTTTGCTATGAATTTCCGCAGGTTGCATGGGTTTTATAAGTGGAAAAATAACACCCATTTTTTATGGAATGTATTTAAAATTTTTAAATTAAAAACTAATATTACCTACAACAATAATGAGAAGCCAACAATCCGCTCTTACATTGAACATTAATAAAATTAATAAAGCCAACTAGTTAATATTGATTCCTCGCATTCCATTTCCTTCCAAACAAATCCAGTTTGCTATGGCGAACAACAAAGCGCAACGACAATCATTAAAGTAGCGAGCATTTTACACGGACAGCTGTAGCATTGAATCTCCAGAAGACTTTATTATCTCTGCTCCTAATGGATAAACAAAATACGTTGCCTTCGAAGATAATCCTGCATATTAGCTCTTTAAAGTGTATATCGAAAATACAATCGCATTTTGCATTTTCAATAATTAAGTCCAATGCAAAAAAAAAAAAGCCTTAATTAAGTTATTCGAAAATTTACCTTAAACAAATTCAATCAACCCGAGCTAAATAAATTAACTTAAACGAGTGAACAAGATTTTTAGTGAGTTTTAATGACTTGCAGCGGGTTGCGCGGATTTTATGAGTTAAAAACCACACATTTTTTATGCAACGGGTTTTTTCCCCGGAATAATCCTCGGTGGGCGAATTTGGCCAAAATAAGTCAAATTTAGTTATGTAAGCAACCTGTATATATTCAACCAACTCGAACAAAGCCGTGTAATTACTGTAGTGCCTTAATATTTCTTAGGTACTGTTGTTCTCTATTGCATAATTAACTAAAATCAAACTAAATAGGTTCACCCAGTGTTTAAAGGCGACAGAGCCTAAAAGAGGAGAAAGAAGAAGGATGATATCTATTGGGTTTGTTGATGTAGAATGGAATTATGGGAATGTTTTAACTGCTGATTTTCAACTATCAACACTCAGGTGGCGCTAAAAGCATTTAAGAAAAAATACAGGATGTACACAAATGATTGAAGCGGTTTCATGATTTTATTATAGGTGTAATATTTAACATACGTGTATACTATACAGGGATGATTCAAATCGTGTGTAAAACAATTTAAGGGGGGTATTATAGAGGTCAAGGTAAACACAAAAAGAACTATGAACATGGGTCGGAATTTGAACGATAATTGAGATATGAACAGAAATAAAAATTCCGCCACCAAGATCAACAAGTTAATAACTCAGTATCTGTAATGCCTAGATTAATGAAATTTACAGGAATAACAGGGTACATAAAACTTGTATACCGTTAAAATTTGATCGAATTCCAACAAGAAATTTCCGAGTTACTCATTCAACATCATAACACGTGCTCACTTGTAAGTACTAACCAGCACTTGTTACAATTTTGATTGCGTAACTCGGAAACTTCTCGTTGGAATTCGATCAAATTTTAACGGTATACACAGTCTTATGTACCCGGTTATTTCCCCAAATTTCATTCATCTAAGCTTTACAGAACTTGAGTTATTAACTTGTTGATCTTGGTGGCATCATTTTTATTTCTGTTCATATCTCAGCGTTCAAATTCGGACCCATGTTCATAGGACTTTTTGTGTTTACCTTGACCTCTATAATACCCCCCTTGAATTGTTTTACACACGATTTGAATCATCTTGTACAGAGCAACTCAATAAGTTTTTTCTTACCATCTTACAGGTGCTCGATACGTGCCCCTTTAGTAGAGATATAAAATCTGTAATCGTGTTCATTCCATACTCAATGAAGCATGCCCTCTCTATTAGAGCAAAAGATTGGTGATACGAGCCAGGTAATGGCAGATCAGCCGGTAATAGTAAGACAAACACTAAATTCTTCAAATACCCCATAAAAAGAAGTCATGAAGGGTTAAGTCAGGGGGGGGGGGGGGCTTGGAGGCCATGGTTGCTTTCTTGATCATCATTTCCGACACGAACGATCTATAAATTTTGCAACTGTAGCCGTCTAGCGGCTGCAAGCGGAAAGATAGGTCTCCCGGGTAATTCTCAAAAAAGCTTGGTGAGTTGCTATATTTCTCAAAAAAATTTATTCGAAAAGTTTCGTGATGATATGTTATATAATACACCTACAATAAAATCACAAAACCGCTTCAATCATTTGTGTACATCCAGTTTGGAAGTGCGCCTCCAGGAAAATTTCTCTATGGTCTGACCAACGTAAGCTGGATAAACCGACGGCAAACTGTCTAGGGTGATAAAACGACGTTGAAGTGAAAGCCACCCAATAGACAATTTTGCAAAGAAATCTCAAGTTCCAAACAACGGCATTTACAAACCGTATAAGATAGAGTTCAATGGATTGCCTTTCTGGATTGCCTCTTAGCAATGGGAAAGATCCGATCAAGAAAGCCAATGACATTTAGATCCGCTCCGAGTCCATTCCAAGAACATCCAGAGGAAAAACGCGTGCGCACGCATTCTCTCTGCCAACTTACGAGGCAGGTGTAAACGAATGTCATCTTTTGGTTTTTTTTTTTTTACCTGGATAGCCGATGTTTGGGTGGATGAGTTCCATGCCGGAGCCGGGGAGACCGAGGCCGTTCATCGTGTAGTTGGGCGCCTTCAGGTAGGCCATGTCCACGTAGCTGCCCACGACGGGGAACGGCGAGTAGGGCGACAGGGACGGTCGATCCTACAACATGAAAAAAAAAAAAAAACCAAATCAATTAACTATTTTCTCCGCCTTATTCAATGAGGTGTTTATTAAATTTAATTTTCCATATTTTTGTAAACTATACTGACACACGGACACCCACACATACACTCAAGGCTAACTCAGAAAGAAGCGTTCACGGATGATTGAACGCAATTAAAAATCTCGACTGGTGGATTACTCTATCTACTAACCCTAAGGTTCAAAGCTGCCTCCCTTTCTCGATTCCGTTTCCCACCCCTAGGTCATCGTTTTCAATTTGTTTGTTTTGTGGCTGCACCTAACGCCCCCCGAAAGTCTCCGTTTGCGACCACTTGTAACCAGTTTAGCAGCTTCATCGGTGGTGCAGAGAAACAACTCGTGTGTGCTTAAATAAGTCGATGCAATCTTAACGACATCCCACCTTTCTAGCTAAACAGGTGAATCGACACTCAGTCATTAGTGAATATGAATGAGGGTCCCATTTGAGGCTCCCTTAACATGACTTCATGTCTTCAATCCTATTTCTTTTCCATTAATCCGCACATTTGAATTAGGCACAACCAATGTTACTTTGATAGTACTCATGTAAATTAAGTCAATTTCCAAAAGATGAAGAACAACAACAAACCACTTTTATTATTATTTATAAAATTTTATTTTCCAGGATACTTGAGAAAAAGTTTCGTCGCACCAATACCCTGTTCATATTCATTTTAAATAATAATAATAATAATAATAATAATAATAATAATAATAATAATAATAATAATAATAATTGAAGCCATCTCTCTATTGCGTTTTGAAAACATCCAATTGTTTCCAAACATAACACTCATTGTTTTCTCCTCCGCACACCCTGAAGGCGGAGCTGTTCTACATTTGAAAGTTTTTGTTCCCCTCCCTGAAACTGATTTGGACGACCAACCTATTTCACACTGCTCAATCCAAATAGAAAATTCTCTTCTTCGATATCGTCCACTAATTTTAAGGGTTCGAGGAAACATGGAAAATTAAAAACTTCATAATTAAACATAAAGAAGCAGTTTTTCAATGTCAGGTTCGATAAATTTCAAATATACACAAACAAAATGTGAAACTTTCAAGTATACGTAAATTTGTTCGTCTTACTCTACGATTGTGGTTACTTCAGGGACAACGAGAGGAACTTAATTTCAAAAATAAAGATTGCGAGTTATGATTTCTTAAATTTGGAACATTCAAGGAATTTACATTCTGAAATTCATATGATGAAATAGTTAAAAAATTATAGAAATTCATGATCCACCACCTGAATACTCATTGTTCCTGGTTTGAATCTAGGTCATGATCATGAATTTCTAATTTTCAATTATTTCATCTTTAATAATACTTTCTGCCCTAAAAATTAACTTTTTCTCAAAATCAGTGAGTAGAGTAGCATTTTACGGCCACTTTTCTCTATAAAGCATATTTCCAGTCATCACATGCAGGGATGGCTAACCTATGAAACTTCAAGTGAGATAATCCAATGCTAACCTAACCTAACCTATAGTTATGGGGTTCATGGCAAACACCTTCCCATTGAACGCCATCAACACTTGGAACTCTATACAAGCGTTTCTCAACCATTGGGTCACGCTGATATTTTTATGGGTCGCGAATTAATAAAAAAAAATTAAACAAAAACAATAAATAATCCAAATCAAATCAATATTAGTCTCGATGCCGATACTATTCTTAAGTTGATATTAGTCTACAATTTTAAATGGTCGATTATTAAAATTATTTAGTCTCAATCAGAAATCATTTCAGTCATTTTGAAAATTGTTTAAGGTATTCTTTGCATAAAATAGCATACTCCCCACGAAAGGAAAACTGTTACAATTCCGTTTTCAACAAAGAAGAAATACGCATACTCACGTATAATAAGCATTTGTGGAAAACCGGAATTGTCTATTATATAATGATACTGATATCCACAGCTTTTAAAGTAATAAGTTGTATGTTTTTTCTCTTATAAACTACAACAATTAACATTTATTAACAAATTTGTTGACTCGCAGTGTAAAAAAGGTTGAGAAACGCTGCTCTAGACCACATGAAATATGGCATTCCATCATCAGCTGCCCTAACTCTAACTGTATTATAACCACAAGCATCATGTCTAAATTAATCAGGTGATTACCCCGAGTAGATGACATGCATCACCCTTAGCTTATCCCGGGTTTCACCACTCGATGAAGTACCTTTCTCTGTTATTCCTGTAAACATGCGATCATTTGGTCGCAACTCCTACTCTCTGTATCTCATACATGTAAGCCGTCAAATAAACATTTGTTTATCACTTGTATTCCTAAAGAGATGTTATAGCAATAAATAAAAATAAACGAGGTCAGAGTTTTAAAGAATAGCCATCCATTTTTCAAAAGAGGGCTTTTGTATGTAATCATCTTGCTATTTTTAAAATTCTTCCTCAGAGCAGTTTTCTGTCTGGCGTGGGCATAATATCCCGAATACCCCAGTGTATAAGATGAGAAGTCGCAGAGGCAGCCCGGGCGATAGCCCTCCGCCGTCGGACAGCGGGAGAAGACGAGCGGAGTCGATTCAACCGTGAAAAGGAATCCGGTTTACCTTCCTTCCATCCATCCATCTTCCATTGGCACGCAGACCGACTAATAGGCAACGGGCAAGGAGGGAGGGCAGGTAACCAAGGCTAAACCTTTCCCACGTGCGAATTCGATTGCGTCAATACAATTACGCGGTTCACGTCCATCGTCTTCTTTTTTTCTCCTCCTATTGTCTTCTTACGTTAAGTGCCGCTTTATCGCCTCGTAAATTTTTCTCTCTCATAATGAGGTAACACTCTGCGGAAGCAGCGCTCTCTTTTTTTACCGCTGCATCGAAAAAGAAAATCGAAAAGAGAGAGAGAAGAAGAAGAATAAACAAATGAATATCAATCACGACTCCACTGCGAGTTAGCTGCCCTCGCAGCTTTTTTGGTTACCAAATACAGTAAAACAGTAAAGAGAATTCCACGGCCTGGATTCGAACCAGGGACCATCGGATTACTGGCTCCGATGCCATAACCACAATGAATTCCCAGAAAAAAGTAACACCTACTTGTCATTTTCAGTTTCACCCTGATGAAGACGGCAGGGCTGTCGAAATGTACCTGCGTGTAGAAAGTGTTTTTCTGGGTTACTTTTTTCTAAGTAAGTAAGTCACAGAGCAGTCTTTTGGGACTTTTAAGGTGTGTTATTAGCCCATTTTCAGAAAAGCATAATAATGGAAATAGTGTATCGTACTGCAACGATTTGGAGAAGCTAAAGCATGCCATTCGAAGAACATGTCATACAGGGGTAATAATTTAATTCTCCATCAGGACAATGCTAGACCTAATACCGTTCGTGGACTCAAAACAATATTCAGGAAGTAGACTGAGAAGTTCTTGAATAAGTACCGTTTAGCCTGGATCTACCATCGAGCGATTTCCATCTCCGCTCAAAGCCATATTGGCGGCCAGTGTTTTACAAACGCCGAGGTGGTTGAAAGTGAAGTGCGATATTGGTTCGGGCAGCAAAGCCTAGTATACCATCTACGGGATACCGACATTTCGTTACAAGACAATTCGCGACAAACACAGCTCGTTCCAAAGAATTTGCGAGATTCACAGCTTAAAATTAAAAGAATGTGCCACAAATTTAATCAGAAATTTATCCAGTAAACCCTGCACATTTTAGCATAAAAAACGCGAATGTAAGGTCATTTTATTCGATCATTAGTCTATTTAAGAAGCGTCTCTCATGATTAAAACAGAAGAAATCCTAATATCATGCATATTTTTGTTAAAACAATGAAAATATCATTTTTACAACTTCAATTACAATCAAGAAAGCAAATGTTAAATCACTTAAACATTTCAGAATCTTACAATGTCTCATCAATATAATTTGTCGCAGGAACGAATTGCCCGTCGCGAATTGTCTTGTAAAGAAATGTCGGTATTCCACCATCTACAATGCTCATTCAAGAAAATAACCCGAAAAATAATATAAAAAATCTAAAATACGACCATAATAGTTACATGTTTGTTATTTTGTGGAGGCATGCTTAAGCTATTCATAGCTGGCGCTGGTAAGCCCACCTAGCACATAGAATGCTGGGAAATAGTACTACAAGATGGCGGCATCCTTACAGCAGTGCTCCAAGCTGGAGTAAGCAAAGTGTCGCAGACGTTTGTTGAGTGAAGCCGTGCTTTTGCTCCATGACAATGCGAAACTACAAATTGCTAGTGTAGGATTGTCTATTATCGAGAACCTACTGTTTGAGTGCTTAAACCATCCTCCATATTCACCCGATCTCGCACCTTCAGATTTCCACACCTTTGGCCCATAGAAAGATGCACTGAGTGAATATGGTAGGTGGTTTAAGCACTCAAACAGTAGGTTCTCTATGATAGACAATCTGACACTAACAATTTATGGTCTCGCATTGTCATGAAATCTTGTGGTACTATTTCCCAGCATTCTATGTGCGAGGTGGGCTTACCAGCCCCAGCTATGAACAGCTTCAGCATGTCTCCACAAAGTAACGAACATGTAACCATGACGGTCGTATTTTAGATTTTTTATAGAACTTTTCCGGTTATTTACTGAATGAGCCTTGTAGCACTAGTACGTCGATGGGACAAATGTATCAATAACAGCGGGGATTATGTTGAGAAATAAGAAGATAACAGTGTTCAAATCTAGCTTTGCTTCACATTCCTATCCCACTTAGCAGGCCTATATTCTAAATCACCATTTGCGACTTACTAACCCCTTATCGATTGTTCGCTGTTTCGCAACCCAGGATTTTTTTTATCGTTTTCCCATTTTGTTCATGAAAACTAAAGAGCGCAAAACCTTTTTTAACTTTCCATTTCCTTTTCTATTTCCTTGAATCGATGGAAATTTACTTAATAGTGACTCGGTTACAATTTGCTAAACATGTCCTTTCTTAATTAAAATTGTTAGTGTCTTTATTCTCGTAAAATAACATCAATCTGTATTTTATCAATCTTTATATTCCTTGACTGGCTACTTGTACTTTATCTTATTTGTAAAATAACCCGATTGGTTATTGTTTGCTTTACTACTGTTCTGCTATCATATTTTGTATTGCCTTGATGGCTCTTTATTCTTTGTACAATAATCTGATTGGTTATTAATTGTATTCCCAATTTACACGCTGAAGAAGAGGGCAGTGTCTTCGAAATATACAGCCGTGGCTCCAGATTAAAATGTATTATCAATTTATTTCCTTTCTCTAATAATCGACTGTAAAAGAAAGAGACAGAGAGAGAGAGAGACAGAGAGAGACAGAGACAGAGAGAGGAGAACAAGAGTAGCCAAGTAGGCAGACGCAGTTGACTTCCATTGGGGATCGACGCGGGCGATTGCGATGGAAAAGTGGATCGATGACGAGCGTACACAAACAGGAAACCCGAGAGCGCAGCGAGACACAAAAGCCGTTGACTAACAATTAATTTTGGTCACTATCGCTCCCACACGTTCTACGTGCACATTCACATTACCTCGGTGCCACTGAGACAACAAAGGGAAAAGTGACCGAGTTGGGGAAAATGGCGCAGGGGGTAGGGGTTTACCTCAAAAGCTATCTCGCCTCCTCTTCCTATCGAGCGACTCGCGTTGTCAAAGACCTCCTGGAGGATTTGGAACCGATTGTCAACCGCGGGCTCCGATTGGATCCGTCATGTGAGAATCCATCGGGCGCTCCGTTCTATAGAATCGAACTTTAAAGCCAATCATCAACGTTGCTCCTGAGTCCATTGATCTGTTTGGTGCCACGAGCCTAAACGCTTCTGATTTTGACCCTTCGGGCCGATGGGGCCACGGCCACGGCGATCACGATGCCAAATGGAGCCATCGCTCCTCTAATAGCAAAAGTAAACAATAACTCCCCCACTCAAGTCGTTCAGAAAGTAGGAGGCTAAAATCAAGTTCATCCGTGGCTCCGATTTTAACAAATATTCCTCATTAAGAATATAGAAAATACATGTAGTAAAAAAATTTCCACGGCCTGGGCTTGAACCAGGGACCTTCGGGTTACCGAATCATGAAGACTCATAAGCTAAGAAAACGGTGAATCTCGCTTGGTGTCAAACTCGACGCTTTCAGAAGCATTGGTGGCGTCCTTTTGCCTACGAAGGCTCGGGTTTCCCCCGCGGAAACAAAAGCAGCGCAACCGAGACCGAGAAGTGGGAGTTAGGGAGTCGAGGGTTCACGCCCAGCAGATCGAACATGGTCTCGCCCACTGTATCATCATCTAAACCCCTCCAATTAGACGAGAGGGTGTGTGTGTGTTTGTGTGTGTGTGTGTGTGTGTGTGTGTGTGTGTGTGTGTGAGTGTTTGCATCTCATGCCCCCCCCCCCCACTCTCCATCCATCCATTTTCCCTCTTTCGAAAGGAACGGCGGCGGGCGAGATAAACTGCCGATCGGTAGGGGCCGAGAAGGTGGTTCGTGATTGGTTGGCGGGGGGGGGGGCGCATACGAAGGAAGGAAGAGCGGATGGATGGGTGGATGGTTGAGTTGGTTGGGTGAGTGGAAGAGGAGTGCCCTGGTGACGCCCGATAAACCGAGCGCGCATTAACGGCGCACACTTGGGGTCAGGGCGCCGCGAAATTACTCGCTGCCACATTCAATCCTATCGATGGAATGCAGCGCAAGAATAACAGCCTCCAAAACTCCCATCCCTACCTCCTCTAGCCATCCCCCAATAAAGTCCGTCCGTCCAAGCTCGAAATTGATCAGAACAAATTTTCAGAGGCCAGCGTAGGAAAGAGACGCGCACTGGGCCCTCACAGAAGATCGCTGTCGAGTCGAGTAATAAAATGATAAAGAATGAGAGAGAGAGAGAGAGAGAGAGAGAGAGAGAGAGAGAGAGAAAGAAGTTAAAGTGCCAAAAGTAATTCACATGGTTACAACAAAAAGAAACGTTACACAGAACAACGTTCTATATAAGATAAAAACGACTTTCTTCAATTTACTTTATTATTGTGGTAAATTCTTGTGCAAATTAAAGTATTTTTTCTTTTTTTTACATTTTCGTAGTTTCCACAACGTATAGTTTCTTATTAAAGATGTTTGTGTCCTGGGAACCTTACTGGATTTCCTTTCGCCTCATTTTTGTGTGAGGCCTGTAAAATCTACAACGCCGCGGAAGAGCACAGAAGAGGATATCGTCCGATGGATCCTTATCGATGGAAATGCTTACAGGCTTTCCAAAGCTAGTGCATTATGCGAACTCGGTATATCCAACTCGCCTCGATTAGGCGGCTGATCTGAGCTCGGCCATGGGACCTGGAAGAAATGCTGAACATTTGATTGGTTTTGCGTTTGCATTACAAATTTTCCCAAATTTTCATTCATGCGACTCATCGTCGCCTGCAATACGCCGACAGCTTTTGCGATATCCTTCTTTGAGATTTTGGTTTCAACATTGGTACATAGGCAGCATCTGGCAAAGCATATTTAATTTTCGTACAAGTGGATACAACCAAGGAGAAAATGTCTACAAGTGACAGTAAGTGCAAAGGTTTGACTTTCCACAAGATTCGCACGGCGTCTAGACAAAATCGTTCCCATAGATGTGAATCAGCCTGCATTGGCCCCAAAGCCAAAAGTCTCAAAGTGGGTCTGCAATGCAATGATGTCTTTTTATGACCTATCTACGGTTATAGGCTCTCTCTCTCTCTCACGTTTACCGGTCACGGCATATACAGAATTGTGAGACACTTCAAGATACGAAGACTTATTTCAATGAGCGGGAGTGTTTGGTTTGGTTTGGTTTGGTTTGTTTGGTATTAACGTCCTTTTCAACTGCTATGGTCATTTCAGGACGGCGTTATAGGGGCCGCAAATTTTGCCTCGCAAGGGTTCTTTAACGTGCAGCCGGCAAACGACTACACGGGACCAACGGCTTTACTTCCCTTCCGAAGGAAATGCGTGATCTCAGAGCGGGAGTGTACAGGGTGTTGCAAAAATATACTGCTGGGTAGCCTATCCTCTCGCTTCAGGGGCCGCTTCATAAAATGCTAATTGGAAAAAAAATTTATTTTGTTAATCCATTTACGCCGAAATTGGTAAAAATGGAAATTGAGACTTCTTATGTTAAATTCTATTCTGTAGAATGTAAAGATATAACAAAATAATTTACAAAGACAAAGTTACAAAATTATTTTGAAATGCAGTACAAGTTTCGCCATCTATGGACGACAGCATATAATTTTAAATAATAATAATAATAATAAAATAACAATTTTGTGAATTTTTTTGTCTTTGTAAATTATTTTTACATGCCAAAGAATATAAATTTAAGAAATGAAGTCTTAATTTCCATTTTTACCAATTTCGGCGTAAATGGTAACAAAATAAAATTTCCCAATTAGCATTTTATGAAGCGGGAGGATAGGCTACCCAGCTCTACTGTCCTGTATATTTTTGCAACACCCTGTACAAGCTGCGGTGCCTAGACTGTGAGGCGGTGTCCGTGTACACTCCTGCACACTCTTTTTCTCATAGGCTTCTTGTACTCTTTTATTTCAGTGACTCGGTGCTCTTATATGTGGTACTATTTTATAGGGTGACTAGCGAACGGGAATTGTCAGGGAATTTTTTTGTAAGCGGGAACAGTCAAGAAATCATAAATTCAAAAATTTTGAACAATGTCAACAATACTCTTTCATGATAGCCTTTTTTGTCTGCTGAAAGGGAAATTCAGGGAATTTTACGACATCTTTTTGCTAGGCACCCTATCATTCCTAACCTTTTTTATAATTTTAATTTCATGTGTGTTTTCCTATTGCATTTTTCTCGCCGCCCTCTTATTACTTCCTATTTGTCCTCCGTCCTGTCCTATCCCAACACGTCTTCTAATTAATCTCATTTGTTCTCTTCTTGTTTTTCAGCCAATACCGTATTACCATTCCCTATGCAAACTATATATAAACCCGTCCGTTAGTACTCCTTTCATAACTTCAGGATAATTTTCTAATATTCTATTTGCTTTTAGAGAATTATCCTTTTTGCTTTGATAAAGGATAGTCTCCATCCGAAACGTCAGCTTTTTATTTTGAGTTTGATTTTATCTATTATTTTTTAATTATTATTTTTGTTTATTATATCTTATTTTTTATTCATTTTGTATTTTTAATAGCTATTATTAATTCAGAAGGAACCACAACGGAAACGACAGTTATCCTCTTGAACAGTCAAACTGCCTTTGAAAGAGAAGGCATAATCGACTTTTTCTTGATTGGAATGAAGATAGGCAGCGAAGCGAAAGACCTTCCTAATAGGTCGGCGCTTTTGGAAGCCCTTGACTAGGTCCGCCACCCCACTGACTATATAAGAGCGTGTATTCCCAGCTTCAAACTTTGTAATAAGATAACCTCCGAAGATGAAATCATTCGAAACGTGTTAGGCATTAAATTTATCTTCGTTTCCCATATCACTGCTTGGTCTTGACTCTTTCTCTGTTTGCCGGTTTTTCCCGCCTTCTTCGGAAGAATCCCATAGTTACAAAAAATTCGTTACGTTCCCCGCAACCCGATCTATGATCTATCTGGTCCACTGGTGAAAGGGCAGAAAATAGCGTTGAGGTGGCCACTATTCGGCCATTTCCCAATTCCTTGGAAACTAAACGCTGTCCAACGAAAGTGTGACTGGGTGTTTCAAATTAAAGCTCTAATTTCTACTGTTAGACGTTGTTGCTTTTACTTTGCAACATTGTCTAACAATTGAAATTGGAAATTTAATTGGGCGCGCCCAGTCAAACTTTCGTTAAAGATGCTATGGATTGTCGACGAAACCCACAACTAACTCGGCACGAGAAAGCTCAAAGATTCCTCCACACTTGTTGTTCTAGCTACTGCAAGAAGCATAACGGCATCTGTCCACTAAGATGGATAACCGCAATAATTGACAGGCTCTTGAAAGCTGCATGGGCCTCTATGATGTCTTCTAGGTGGCATTGTTAGATTCTCTGAAGATCATTTTTCTTGGAGATTAAACGATATTGAAAGAAAATTCTGAGCCTATCCTCCTCGAGGAGTCTTCCAAGAGACTATCAAAGTATCATCCTTTTTTAATTCCTTTTTTACATTGCGGTATCGAGGATGTTAAATAACCATTGAATGTACACTATATGATCAAAAATATCCGGACACCCCTCACAGATCATCGATTGGCCCAATGTCACATGATAATGACTTGCACATCATTTAAATAGCTTCCCACACTTTCAGACACAACTCTGCTTGGACATTGGCAAGAATGGGTCGTTCGGCAGAGCTCAGCGAGTTCCAACGTGGAACCATCGTTGGATGTCACCTATGCGGCAAGTCCGTGCGTGACATTTCCAGCCTTCTTCAGATACCCAAGTCAACAGTAGGCGATGTCATTATGAAATGGAAGACCCGGGGATCAACAACAGTTCAACAACGAACCGGTAGACCCAAGAAACTAACGGACAGAAACCGTCGAGTGCTTCGTCATGTCACCCGCAGCAACCGGAAGTCCTCGGCGGAAAAAATTGCCACAGAGTTTCGAAACGCCTCTGCAAATGATGCCAGTACCATGACAATTCGTCGGGAACTGCACACGATGGGATTCCATGGCCGTGCTGCTGCCCACAAGCCCCACATCAGCAGGGTCAACGCCAAGCGACGTCTGGAGTGGTGCAAAGCCCACAGAAACTGGACAATGGACAAATGGAAACGTGTAATGTAGACAGACGAATCTCGCTACACACTCTGGCAATCCGATGGACGAGTTTGGGTTTGGCGCATACCTGGAGAACGCTTCTTACCTGAGTGCACAGAGCCCACAGTCAAGTTCGGAGGAGGAGGAGTCATGGTGTGGGGCTCATTTTCATGGTACGGACTGGGCCAGCTCGTTCATGTGCAAGGAATCATGAACTCCGACCGTTATCTGAATGTTTTGGACAACTGTGCACTTCCAACGTTGTGGCAATTTTTCGGAAACGGGCCATTTCTCTACCAACACGACAATGCTCCGTGCCACAAAGCGAGGCGTGTACAGCAGTGGTTTGCGGACTCAGGGGTCGAAGAAATGGGTTGGCCGGCACAAAGTCCCGACCTCAATCCTATAGAGAGTCTGTGGGATGAATTGGAAAGACGCTTGCGGGCCAGAACACATCGGCCAACTTCTGTACCTGAACTGATTCTCGCTCTTCGGGAGGAATGGAGGAACATTCCGGAAAGTACCTACCAACATTTGGTGGAAAGTCTTCCCCGAAGGGTGGAAGCTGTGATTCGGGCAAAGGGATGTGCAACGCCCTATTGATTTCCATGAAATCGTGGCTAGAGCGCAAACGTGCATGTGTCCGGATATTTGTGATCATATAGTGTATTTGCAATTAACCTAATGAAGGATTGGCCTATTGAGGCTTAGCTTGGTCACCCAAGCCCTCAGCGGGACTAGAGCCCTCGGCCGCCGAGCTGGATGAAAACGTCATTTCTAAAGTTAATTTTCTCGAAAACCATTTTAATTTCGAAAACGTCTTCTTCGAAACAGGCTTCTCTTTAATAATTTCCAAATAAAGGCAGAACCGTCGATTACAAAGTTTTTCTGCTTCAAAGTGAACTTTTATTTCTTTTTTGCTTTGCCTACATACCTTGGGCATCGCGATACGTTTAGGCATTATTTTTAAGTATTACACGGTCAGTTTTAAGCAAGATTTTTGTCGGTTTTCTTTGTTCCCCTAAGTGTCACGCCGGAGATAGCACGTCAAAGTCTCTCTCTCTCTCTCTCCCTTTTCCATTGCTATCTCTCATTTTTATTCACTTAACACACACAAATAGGGGAGGTGGTGGGTTTGGTGAAATCTCTGGGGACCGAGTGCCTCAAACGAGCATCGAGTGTCGGCTGGCTTTGTGTCTAATTCCCTATGACAACCCCCCGCTGACGGAAACTCCGTTCGGATGCCGGGGGAGAAGAGACACCTTATGTGACGCAACCGGAAACACGACCCCCGGGAGGGGGTCAACGACACTTCCGTTCTCCTTTTAGGCCTACGTTAGCGGAGGCACAAAAAATAATGGGAGGATAGAGGCAGCCGACGAGAAAAGGCGGAAACAAGAGGCGCTGCCCCTCCCAACCCACGGCGCTCAACCTTGTCTTCGTTTGTTTCAATTAACTGGATTGTTTATTGTGTTGTTCTTCCTCCGATTTTTATCGTAAAGACTCTCATAATTGATTTCAACGTAGACATTGTCCCAGAGCATCTCTTTGCCTGTCTGCGGGAGACCGGGCTGGAGGAAAAAAAAACGAAATAAAAGGGGTTTGGTGCGCTTGATGAAGCCCACCCGGAAAGAACGCTTTCAAGGGTTTCTCCGCCCTGCACAGTGCATCCAGACACACTTTATTCAGAATTTTTTGTTGTCAAACTCTAGTTTCGTTTCAGATATCACTACACAACAACAACGCCATCAAGTAAAAATTTCAAATGAAAACACTAGAAGCATGTGAACCCACTAACAAGGGAATCCCTCGAACATGTATGTCACAGATTTCGAACAAATTGAAATATGTTACTCATCTGAAGCTACTATAGATGCTTGCAAAATAAGAGAGTGCGAAATTTTGTTTCCTTCAAAATAAATCGCGAAAACGAAAAAAATTGAGCATACATAACCATACAAGGACTCCATTGTTAAAGCAGATAGGCTATATGGGGTTCCCTTGTAAGTAAAAAATTTTTCTGGGTCGCATTGTTTGGGAGAATGAAGAGTAAGCTCGGTCGCAAGATGCTTGAGTTACGGTGCTGTATTTCTTAATTTTGAAATCTGAAGTTGATTTTCTGGCTGGAAAAGTCTACGTAAAAAATATTTCCTCTGGTTCAAAAGGGAGAAACGACTGGAACTGACGGAAAAGCAAGCACGAAAGAAACAAATGAGGAACCCGGTTTAGATATTGACAGAAAATAATTAGAAATGAAAACCATTGAGGTGTTGAAATTCACATCATTGGCTCTGCTTGTTTATCCCTTCCTTGTCACGCCTACAGACGGCGCTCTTGCATTTCTTTTTGCCTGTGTATATCATTTCAATACAAGAGAGCTCTCTTCCCCTTTTCCCATAGACAAAAAAAAAAGGTTTAATGAACATGGAACTACTGTTGAGACAAATTTACTCTAATATCTAACATTAACAGCATTTGCTTCTCAACTTTAGGGCATAAAAGTAACATATGAAACAAATCGTATGGACAAAATGAAACTTTAAAATATTTCATTTAAATTTAGAATTTAATTTCTGATTACTAGATAAATATCTTATAAAAATAAAGAGACTCTTTCACCACAACTCTTTCTTTTGCTGTGGTGAAAGAGTCTCTTTATTTTTATAATTACCATTATCCACATATTTTTTTCAAAATTTATTCAGATAAATATCTAGGTATCTACAACTGATGCTATTGAAATTGTTTCCTCATCAAAATTCTAAGCTTAAATGAAACATTTTCAATCTCCATTTTGTCCATCTATTTTCTTTCCATTATGCTACTTTTATGTACTAACGTTGAGATGCAATTGTTGTTGTATTATAGGTAAATTAACCTTTGTCTTAAGAAAAGCAGTGTTCACGACCAAAAATATATAAACCGATCCCCTATTCTCTAACATGTCCTTTTCTAAAATGGTGTAATTTATAATACCCGTACAATTAAAATTTAAATTTATACGTAGACATGTCTGAATGTTTGGGGTTTTTTTTCGTGCATTTTAAAGCGACTAGCCTTGTCATCCATGGTAAACTGCTTGACACTTTCAGCGATGCAAGTGGATTCTATTCAACTAAAATGCTGGCAATTACACATTCTAAAGGGCAATTTCATTCTTTTTCAATACGGTAGAAAACTATCATTTGAAAAAGAATGAGACGCATTCTATTCTATTTGAGTTTTCAGTAAAATTGTGCCGACGACGTTGCGTACAGGCGGTAATGAACCAAACTATTATTAGGGCTCCTCATTCACAAAGCTAAAGTTCAGGACATGCATAAAAGTTTTTTTCTCTTTTAAAGGAGAGGCTTTGATTTTCATCATAGAGTAAACTTATATAATTCCTATAATTTCCCCATAAAAGTTTGGTACAACCGAATCATACGTAAAACCTTTAAAGCTTCAAAAACAGCTTCAGTCGTAACATCTGCAGTCAACAAAATCTTAGATCTACAGGGTGTTCTCGAATAAGTGTACAAACTCGGGGGGGGGGGGTGAAAGAGGGATCAAATCTAAGCAACATTTCCCTCTTCATTTTTTTTCTCTGGGGCATTGTTTTTGAGATAAAAAATGTTGGACATCGCGTAGACGTAATATGCCACTCAACCCGTGCTTCTGGAACACGTCAAAATCATGGTCAATCATATAATAAAAAGAACAAAAACACATTGCATACATTACAATAATGGACTTGTTTTTATGAAACTTGCAAAAATGTTTTACAATAAGTGTTCAAATTGACGTCCTCTGGCATGAATGCATGCTTCACAACGTACACGTTCAAAAGTTCCTGGTTCATCGCGAATCTAGTGCTCAGCTACGGCGATTCTGGCTACCAGCTCTGCATCGGATCCCACTAGTGTCTCATATACCAATGTCTTTAAGTGTCCCCACAGAAAGAAATCCACGCACGTTTCTAACTCTTAGGTAGGATTTCAACATTTTTTTTATCTCAAAAACAATGCCCCAGAGAAAAAAATGAAAGATAGAAATATTGCTTAGATTTGATCCCTCATCACCCCCCCCCCAAGTTTGTACACATTATTCGAGAACACCCTGCATATAGTTCGAGATCTTTATATCGCAAAATCTTTGAGATTAGAGATATGGAGGCTTTGCAATACATTCTTGTTGATGAATAATGTCATCAACCGGTTTCGCCTACTTTTCTCGGCTTTGTCAAGGTAATGGAATGAATAGCTGCTATACTCTGTCCGACGAAATTTTGACGGGGCGTGTCCAGTTAAATTTCAGCTTTCAATTGTTTAGGCATCGTTGCAAAATAAAATTAACAATGTCTGACAACTGAAATTGGAAATTTAATTGGACACGCCCATTCAAACTTTCGTTGGATGGAGTATAAATATTTGAAAATGAATAACGATATTCAAATAATATAAATGATGTACAATGAACAGTGAAGTATCGATTGTTGAGATAATAAAAGTTAACAATAAGAAGCTGCGAACAAAGTAAATGATTAAATAGTAATTGATTAAATTATATTTATTATTAACTTGTCTTTTATTTATCTTCTTTACTATTTAATCCTTCAGCTTCCTCTTGTTAATTTTATCTTCTCAACTATCGATACTTCACTATTCATTGTAAACTAATCATATTAGACAGTTTTATTCATTTTCAACATATTTAGCAACTTGACAAAGTCGGGAAAAGATGGCGAAACCGGTTGGTGACTTTATTCATCAATAAAGATGTATTGCAAAGCCTCCATATTTCATATTTTATATAAAATTCTTAGACTTTGTCATATTCCACCGATTTCCAGAGCATTCACCTATATTTGTCAAAACTTGGTTCTTAGACACAATGCATTATCATTAACTGACTGCTGATGTAACCAGAATCCATCCTTTTATACAGACACTTCTCATGCAACGCCATAACCTTATAGAATTCACTATAAAGAAGGATTAATCGAGGTTTTTAAGATGCATGAAATCTTGCACCTAGCTTAGCAAACACCTAAAGTGTTATGTTATTTCTAAACAATTAAGAGTTATTAAGTAGAATTATATTAAGTTTTATTTTTGTAGTGTTTTGTGAGTGTCTGTCCTTGACTCTTATTGCATCTCATTAATTCTTTGCAACTCATTAACTTTGTTTTTACTTCACAAAATTGTTTGTATACCTTATACATTCATTTGGAATACGATACGAAAATAAACAAGTCAGGCAACTGAAATGCCCAGGACCGATAGGATTTTAAAGCATTCGAGAATGAAAAGGAAAGCATCTGATTTCTAAAAAAAAAGTCTTTCATTGTTAAGAATTAGATGAGGTTGCTAAGCAAGGCGTACTTCCAAGGGAAATATATAGTTCAAACTGAATAAAACTACCTGAAAAGTTAAATGGAGAAATTAGCAATTCTCTATAGATTAGAACAAATAAGAATCCTTTAATTTGTAAGCATTCCTATTTAATGAAATAAGCGTTAATTGTTGAAGAGTTCTGTGTAAGGGTCAATTCTTTCTTCATAAACTATTGCCAACGCTTTTCTACGTAAGCATGTACCATTGAAGGAATGATTAGTTACTAGCTATTGTTAAAATTTGCCTAACACAAACCAACTATTGATAATTTAAAGCGTAAATAATTACATGGCATATTTCAGCATTGAAAGTTTCCAATGGTTTCATAATGATATCATTAAAACACGAATCATGCAACCAATTTCGATTATCATTACTTTTGCGTTATCATTCATGACACGTCATTTCAAGTTGTTTGATATTTTACATGCCAAATCTTAGCATTGAAAGTATCAAATGGACTATAATGGTTCCACTAAACCACGCACCTTTGAACCAATTTCGATTATCATTAATTTTACGACATATTCATTCATGGCACATCATTCCAAGATATTTGATATATTACATGCTATATCTGAGCTTTGAAAGTTTCCACTGAACCATAATGGTTCCATGAAACCACATACCATTGAACCTATTTCGACTATCATTAATTTTATGTTAATATTCAACCATGACATGGTATTCCAAGCTGTTTGATATAATACATGCCATATCTTAGCATTGAAAGTTTCCAGTGGACCGTAATGGTACCACTAAACCACATACCCTTGGACCATCTGATATTGGCTGATATTGACCATCAAGGAAGACCATCACGTGTCTTCACTTAATTCACAAGCCTTTTGTCTGCTTTAGCTATGGAATGCCAAAGAGAGAACAGCATTGGCAGTGCATAGGCCATATATACATGGAATTCTATAGTGAAAAATGTGGTCCCCAATATTATTTGTGACCTTTTGAACCGAAAGTAGTTCATCGATTTTTTTCCATCAACGAACTCAGTCTTTCGTTTTCCCTAAGTTGTCAAATGGCGAAAACGGAAGTCGAAAATTCGGAAGCGTTCGAACGCTAGAGCACCAACAGACAGACGCACGGACGCACATTGTGAAAACATAAGTACCTATCGGTCCTAATAAATAAACTTCCTCTAATCCTATGTACTGCCTATGAGAAGGTATACCCTTAAATCCCCACCTTGCTGCGGAAACCGCCTTTCAAGCTTGATGCGTTTCAATTATATTTGTGAAGCACAAAGAGCATATTCATTGCAAATTATAATTCACTTGCACTCAAATTTTGAAAGATATTGAGAAATTTGTCCATTATAAATAGAACTGCTTAACAGGAAAACAGCAAAACGGACAGCAGAGAACTCTGGTGATCATTTCTAGAATTGATTGAGGCGATACCAGATTTTAGGAGTTAAGAAAAAAACTCCTTATAACGAATCTCTATATAATAAAATTTTTTATAGAGCAATTTTTTTTTAAGATTAGTTGGCCACACAATGACTCAGTTTTAAATGACAACCCTTACAACGAAACTTCATAAGGAGATTTTCATTAAATTACATTTATAACAAAAAAAAATCTAGTTTCACTTCCTATTTTCTAACACCTTCATATAGCGAACTGAAGTTAATAATTTTAAAATACGGTACGGTACTCTCTATTACTTTACATGTATTTTCGTTTATCTCGTTTTCAAACGTGAAAATTTGATTAAAATTTAATTTAGTTTTCATTATATTAACCCAAATTATCATACACTATTAATAATCTTGATTTACTAAACAAACAAATTTAGTTTTGTTAATGTTGAGCTGTAACAATTTAAGAAGCAAGAGATGGATTTCATAAGGTGAAACAATACCTAATGTTACAAGATCACATTCTTGATGATGTGATTTCAAGTTTTGTATTTAAAAAAAAAATAAAAACAGCTCATGTGCAAAAGCATTTGAAGCTAAAATAAATCCCATCAACCTAAAATAACCAAATTTTATTAATGAAAACATTTTTCTTGTTAATTTTGTATTTTCTTCAGAGTTTTTTTTCAAGTCCTTATTACAAATTATCTTTATAGTGGAATTCTTGATCCTTTCGAGTTAGTTCGTTAAAGGATTTTTTTTTTTTTTAACCTAGATATGCGAAAATTTTTGTGAGAGAAGGAGTATATTAGAAGTTTCGTGAGAGGACTAGTTTATTAACTAATTTAAACAAATACCAATCAAGCAAAAGTTAGAACACGTGCAAGAAGTTAAATCCATATAAGTTACTATAGAGTAACCTCGTCGAGAAATAAAGTTTTGACCTCGTCGGGTTGTACAATTTCACCCTGGGCGATGCCGAGCAACGCGTTAAATTGCGATGGGGAAGGAAACCATTTCTTCCTGCCGACTAACTAACTAACTAGCTCGTTATCACACTTCGAAAGTAACCCACAGCCTCCCTTAAAAGGAAGAGGAAAAATAAAACCTCCGGATGTGCTTCGTAGGGAAAAAACCCAGGGAAGAAAACAGATAAAGTGGGCGGGCGGGTCAGTTTTGGAGAGTCGCGACCTCTCCCAAACGCCGAGGGTTGTTTTTCGCCGCCATGACGCTCTCTCGATTAATTATTAATAATGACGCTAATAAATGCGTGGGAGTCGTAAAACCATGTTGAAGGAAGTGTTCGTTTGGAAATTTTCAGTCCTTATTTGCACTTGAACTGATCAGTGGAAGAAAAGAAGAAACGATAATGGCGAGTAAATCACATTAGCTGACAATTCATTTCCTCGACCGCACAATTATCGCCGTCACTCGCAACTCGTTCCTTTTCCTCAGACAAAAGATTTCGACTCCGACGGCTAATTGCCGCGTGCCAGCCCCCTTGTTTATGCTCAGAGCACCGTGAATGACTAAACAGGAGGAAACAAGGACTCCACGAAAAGAAAAGACAGAAAAAAAGAAACAAACAAAACAACAACAACAGCCAGCCAACCAACCAACCAACCAACCAACTAACAAACAAATAAATAAATAAATGAAAGAGATGGAAAAGGGCAACAGAATTGCGAGTGGAAGAAACGAGAGGAATCCAGCTCAGTGAAAAATGAACTGCTATGGAAGGAGGTATTAGAATCCGATGATTTAGTAGTTTGCCTCTTCCCCTAATCCACCTAGCTTGATGTATATGAAAACGAATGCCACTCACCGGCCTCCGTTTCAAAGGCTTAGGCTAATTTCAAAATAGACGTACATGATAAAAACGTTGCGCTCTACGGAAAAGCTAGTTGACAGCTCTTTTAGAATGGGTTGTATAAACATTTCTGCACCCCTCGGTTGGAGAATCGGTTCCATGCGCTTCACAACTTGACAATGAGCTGCGCGACAGAGACATCTTTGCTTAAAGGGATTCAGTCCCTCGTGCTAATTGCCAAAGTACATCCCTCGAGAGCGCATCGTTTAGCTATCGCCGCTGAAATCAGACCTTCAGAGAAGAAATGCATAATAACGAATGCCGCACACGGCTAAGCAAGATGCTATCGGGCGGTGATCATTACAATTAGGAGCGCTTAATTGCGGTCTAGACTTGGGGAAAGGAGCTTCAAGCCAATAATCTTTCACTTTAGGATATATGACAATAGAATTGGCTTTTTCCTCTCCGCTGGGCCAACTCAAAAGAAACCAACTCTCGGCCACCCCCACCCATCCACTTTCTCGACCGAAGCTCGTATGCGTTTTCAACGTGGAAATTTTCCTCGAATCGAAACCCCAGGAAGAGATGCACCGATAAAAAGAGTTCAGCAGTGGTTTTGCGTTATTGTCGATGAAAACTCTTTTGAGATGAAATTATTTACAAAAAAAATGATATTTGCTCGAGTTTCACGAGTGAATAGAGATCGGAACAGACGAACTTTAAAAGTCATACCAAAACTGGAATAATATAGGTAACTGCATCCAGATATACAGGATTGTTCTTACTCTTTATGTAATCATAAGAGTGACTGTGACTTATAATAAGTATTACGAAACCTTAACCTTACCTCAAAAGTTCTCTTTTTTACTACCTATTCTATCGACCATAATCGAGAGAACAAACCTAAAAGAGTTGCTCAGAGCTTCTTCTAGTAATAGCCGTCACCATCTTGTTTGGTGCAATAAATCTAATCAACCTTTGATTGTTTCAACCTATTTAAAAAACTAAATTCTCGTACAATACTTTCGAAACAAGGAACATCAGTAGGTCCAGTTTGTGCAACCACCTCTCGCATGTAACTCTTTTCGCTTTTTACCTTTTATTGGGTGCAGAAATGTTTATACAACCCATTCTAATTTTTTGACGTAGAAGGTTAAAATTCGGATTGTAAGTTAGTTTACTATAGGTATTCCTACTTCACTATTTAGTTTGGTCTTGATTGGCACACAAGGGTTGGAGTTACGGGGCTGGGAGTTAGAGGGGACCAAGTGATCTATGCAATTCCTCTGGGCAAGATCTACATTACTTGCAATTTGTCCCAGTGGGGCCGGAGTTGTGAGGGTAGCACTTAACTTGGTCTTTAGATCTTTGACAACATAAGGCATGTGATATACCACTCGATCGGAAATGATAAGAAAGGAAAGAAGATGGTGCTCTTTCATATTTTCTAAATACTATAAGCGAGAAAATCAATTTTTTGTATGAAAAAAAATTGGAAGGTTAAAAAGTGCAGATAAAAGGGTAAAAATAGTTGAACTCAGGGATTCCGCTGTTTCCCTTTACTCTCCTCGGGGGGGATTAATTTCTTGTTATTTTTATGAATGGTGGATCCCAAAGGAATAAAATGCAATTAAATATCGTTAGGTCAGAATCAGTTTGTTGCTATAAAATATATTGGGCAATTAACTTGGTAAAATGACGACGATGATTACTACACAAAGGCTAATTACAGGGACCTCAAGATAAACGGCATTTGATTCCACAGTTGGAAAGAGTTAAAAGGGAAACCTGAGCTAAGAGACGGAGATATCATCACGGGTGGCTGAAATTTATATTTGCCGATCACTGGTTTTCAACCACTTGTTTGTGAAATGAGTTGAACGTTCCTGATCTATTAGAGCTCTATAAATCTTTATTTTTGCATTATTAATATTGCTTTGCGAAGTAAAGGTTCCGAGTTGAGAAACGACCCAAGTCGTAGAAGCAAATGTCCCAATAGAAAAAAAAACAACCTATTCGGATGATCTAATTGTTGCCGACCTTTAGACGAGAAGTAACAAATTTTGAAGCTGATGCTCACAAAATACAACCCATTCTAATTTTGGAATTATTTTACAGTTTAAAAGTGTGGTCATTTCTTTTATTAGTTAGCATATTTTCAAGCGTTATACCAAATACATTAACCTTGATATGGTTATGATGTGATTATACATGTCAGTAGACTGTGGTTATGTTTTTTTAAAACTTAAGGTTGAATCAAAGTCTACATCCAAGATGGATTGGAAAGCGTAGGCTTCTTTATTATGGCCTGTAATCGTCAAGATTCGTGTTTAATTTCCATTAAATCGCATTTTTCGAGATTCATACACTTCTTCAACAGATATGAAATTTGCTGCAATAATAAACAAGTTCAATCTATCGAAAATGAAGCACTATCTTTCCAATATGAAAAGGAGGAGATAAAGACGCTGTGCACAGGCTAAGACAACGTTGGAAGGACGGATAGAAATAGGGAGGGAGAAATAACAAATAAGCTAATCCCCTTCCCCTTCGTCTGGCTTCACATGCAATGTCAGCTTGTGTCAGGTTTTGCACTTTTTTCCCTGATACTATTCTCTGCGACACTAGATTGGGCAGCTGTCAGCGAACGGGAAGCCGATGTAGAGTGAGTAAAGAGAGCAAACGGCCGTATAGATGAGAAAATAATTCTCGGCAGGCCTCCAGAATCAGTTAGTGCGGGACTTCGAAAGAGCAGGGCCCGTAGCCTATGCTATTTGTGATGCTCAAGTGCTAATCCGATCTTGCACCTTACTAATGACACGAGTTCCCACATCTACCATTTTTAACTTTTTTTGTGCACGAGAAGAAAAAAAAACAAAATTTCTGATGGTTGTGATGGTTGCTTAAACCCAAAACCAATTTACTGCCATCGAACAAAGCGCCAATGCCAAATCCAATGAACTTCAATGTCAAAAATGAACGCCACCAGTCATCCAATTCGGTCCATGCAAAATAATAACCTAAACGCTCATCTTCTTGGTTTAATTAAAAATAAAATTACTTTTTTCCTTCATTTTTTTAACATTTCGATACGTAAAATAAAAATGAAAAAATATCAAAAGAACCAGTTCATGGTCACGTGATTCGTCTTCCGCGAAGCGATCGAATGATTGAAAGAGGCGCTGGGCGCTTGCGGGACGGTTCCGAGCGCACACAGTTTGAATGGCAAATCGTTTACAGCACTGGGCCTTCCTTCGGTGGCGTTAAAATGAAAATTAATTTCGCCGCCTAAATCCAACAGATCTCCGCTGACGACCATCTCTGGAAAGCGAACCCGCCAGCCGGCCATAATCCGCACGGCGATAATTTATTCACTTGTCATAATATGAAATAGTTTAATGAGGTGGCTCTAATTAAAGTAAAATATTGAATAATGTGCTTCAAGGAGACCACAGAGAACGAACAACATGAAAAAAAAAATGGTTGGGGAGGGTGGGGGTTAGGAGAAGGGGGTGGAGAGCGCATGTTTCGAGTGAGAGTCAAGGCCGCAACTACGAAGGTGGTTTCCCCAGGTGCAAGTGACAGGAGAAGAGAGAGAGAGAGAGAGAGAGAGAGAGAGAGAGAGAGAGAGAGAGAGAGAGAGACATTCCAAACGATCAGGGTCAGTCCATTTACCGATGTAACGAACGGAGATAAGGTGTCATGAAGCCGAACAGTTCACAGGTGCAGGTGCAGAGGGACAGAGGAGAGTTTTGTCTCATCGCTTTCGGAATGTCTAGAGCGCCTAAACTGTTACCTTCTTGCCTACCCTCTCCCAATTCCAAACTCTTCCTCCACCACCCCCTTAGACAGCACTTCCACCGCCGACAAGTCCGAGAAAACGTTTTCCAGTCAGTGCAAAGCGTCGCCGTTGAATAACCGAACGACTAATCCTCGGCCGACCACGAACGCTAATCCCTTTAAACGGCATTGTTCCCGTCTGGGAGGGCAAAAAAAGCACCCAACAACAACAACAGCCGGGAATTTGACGAAAACGCTGAAAGCCCAAAAATTCGCCAGGGATTTCTCTCACCTCTCTCAGAATCTATGGCTTCTCAGGTCTCTCCTTTTACCACACTATAACAGCCCCGGAGGTGGTGAAAATTCAAGCCAAAAGCAGCCAACCAGCTCATTTTAAAAATGCAACAAATTCGCCGTGTGGAACAATTTGAGCGGGAAATTCGTCCCGTCCATTATTTATGGTCCCAGATTACACTTTCAGCACGCAACCAGTATCCATTTAAACGAGAAGCAATGAGGGGCGGGTGAAAGGTCAAAAATATCCATCTATGCGTCCAATGTGGTATTGCGGTTGGCATCATCCACTGCTGTCCTCCAGCCCTCACCCGAGACAGTGACCATGAGGCGGGCGACACTGCTGAGTAGCCCTGGGAAAGGCCGCCGTCGATACAAAGCTGCATCTCGAAATGGACAAAATGGTTCTCCTCCGGTGCGTTCTTCCTTTACACTGATTACGTAAATCCAGTTCTCTTTAACTAAAACTTAGCAACTGGACTGTCTCGGTTCGCTTATACTGATCGTCGCCATTTAGCGCAGTAGCAAAATGCCACCAACCTAATTTAAAAGCACACTTTGGACTGAAACATTTTCAGAGAATATCGTTGCAATATAAATCTTTTATTTGCACACTCCAATAAATGGTTGGATTTTTCTTATAAAAGCCTACTTCAACGACTGACAATCGTTTCGGCTCTTTTGCCATTTTCAAAATCAACAGATTACAAATATTAAATAGAAATTCAACTATTTAACAATGTTATATAATAATGTTTTTTTTTGTAACAATTGAATAATTTTACACCAATAATAATAATAACATAACATTGAATGAATTTAAAGTTCTAAATAATGAGTCGGGTCGGATCGTAGCCTACGAAAGACAGGCCTGGGCGCTTAAAAGTCACATGACCAAAGTAGATCGAGCAACAATCCAACTTCATTGTTTCCATCTTGGATTTCAACAATCAGTGTTTTTTTTTTCGTTTGTCTTTCTATAGTCTATCCAATTTTACTTTGCGCAAAATGCTATGGCAGATTCAATTGTTATGTATTGTTTAATTTTTGTTGTAACAATGTCCAACAAATGTGATGGACATGTTAATTTTTATGTATTGTTTAATTTTTATTGTAAAAAACGGCCATCACTTTTCGCACAAACTAAGGATGGATGTTTTTGTTTTTGTTTTGTTTTGGTATTAACGTCCTTTTCAACTGCCATGGTCATTTCAGGACGGCGTTATAGGGGCCGCAAATTTTGCCTCGCAAGGGTTCTTTAAGGTGCAGCCGGCAAACGACTACACGGGACCAACGGCTTTACTTCCCTTCCGAAGGAAGTGCGTGATCTCAGGATTTCCCCCCTGAAAAAATCCTCGTCGTCCTCGGCCGGGGTCGAACCCGCGTCCTCGGAAGGAAGGATGGACTATAGTCTAAGATGCTCAGGTGACTTTTCCACGCCAGGGCACTCAAAAGTCACATGATCATCGGAGTTCGGGCAACAATCTATCCTTCATTGTTTCCAACAAACGAAAAAATACTGATTGTTAAAATCCAAGATGGAGACAATGAAGGATGAATTGTTGGCCGGACCCCGATGATCATGTGATTTTTGAGTACCCTGGCCTGTCTCTCGTTGGCCTCATAGTCATCTTTAATCGCATTTCTACCAATAATAAGCCCGAAATTATGACTAGGTATGATGATGTAACAATGTATGAAATTTTCACGCTCAGGCTTTGAGTAGAGGTGGTGTTGTCCAGGGCCTGTCTTTCTCGTGGGCTAAGGATAAACAGGCCCTGACCAACCAACACCACCTATAAAGAAACCAGAGCACTGAAAATTCATACATTGTTACATCATCATAAAAAGGCATTGTTAATCGTATTTCTACCAATAATAAGCCCTGAATTTTCCCTTCTGATGATGATGTAACCATGTGCGCCCAGGCCTTATCTTTAGGTGGTGTTGCCCTGACCAACACCTTCTAGATATAAGGCCTCGGCACGGAAGACTCTAACGTCAAACAGTAGGCAGCAAGGCCAACCATAAATACAGGCTAGGGCTGTGGAAAACAACGTAAAAGGTGATTTTCGACTGCCCTGGCCTGTATTTATAGTTGGCCTTGCTGCCTACTGCATGGCGTCAGAGTCTTCCGTGTCGAGGCGTGACCACCGAGAGAGAAGGCCTCCGCAATGAAATTGATTGAATACATTGTTACATCATCATAGATAGTGCAAATTCAGGGCTTATTATAGGTAGAAATACGAATAACAATGCACTATCTATGTGATGCAACAATGTATTCAGTTTCACTGCGGAGGCATTCTCTCTCGGTGGTCACGGTCGAGGCCTTGTGTCTAGAAGGTGTTCCCTGAAGCGGGAAAGTCACTTGACCATCTCAGTCCAAGCAACAAACGAAAAATTACTGATTGTTAAAAATCCAAGATAGAAACAATGACAATTACATTGTTGCTTGGACTAAGATGGTCAGGTGACTTTGTCCGCGTCAGGCCTGTTTATCTAGTTGGCTTTGGCCACAAAGAAAGCCTGTGCACTGAAAATCCATACATTGTTACATGATACATAAGAAGCACGGTCTATAGATATTCATGGTCATCGAGCTCCATTGTTAAAATGAAGCTAAAGTTTCTAGCTCCCAATAGGGCGGGAACTCTATTGAAAAGTGGCGCTGCATGTACAATCGGCCCAAAAACGCCTGCAGCGCTGCCCTATCGACAGACACAAACTTTACTTTCATTTTCAGTTTCAATGAAAAACCTCTATCGCAGGTCACGCTCGGCCAACACCTCCTAAAGAGAAAGCCTTTGCACGGAAACGTCATACATTGTTACATCATCATAGTAGTGCATTGTTATTCGTATTTCTACCAATAATAAGCCCTGATTTTGCACTACTATGATGATGTAACAATGTATGACGGTTTCCGTGCAGAGGCTTTCTCTTTAGGAGGTGTTGGCTCGGCACTGATGCGATCTATGCGGCACCTGGCGCGATCTGTTTTCCTTAGCTTCTCGAAACAATGGAAAATGGCCGAAGCTCGATGACCATGAATATCTATAGACCGTGATAAGAAGTCGTAATTTAGAGCTTAATATTGGTAGAAATACGATTAACAATGGCTTTTTATGATGATGTAACAATTATGAATTTTCAGTGCACAGGCTTTCTTTTTAGGAGTTGTGGGCAACGTGGTTCACTGAAATGTCATACATTGTTACGTTATCATCAGAGGACAAAATTTAGGGCTTATTATTGGATTTCTAACAACAATTAGGGATTTCTACCAACTCAACTTTCGCCAATCACATCCTTATACTGTTGATAGTATAGGCAACAGCATGAAGATCTTAAACATTTTAGATGAGCACGGCAAAATCAGCCTAATGGAAATTAGAAATTTTTAAAGCAAAAAAAGGAAAATGAAAATGTATTATTGAATAATCAAACCGCCGACTTATTATTCAGTATTTTAAAATTCACACTTTAATATTTTATATTATTACTATTGTTGTAAAATTATTCAATTGTTATAAACGCATCGCTGCAGCACTGTTAAAGAATATTGCTGAATTTCAAATATTTGCAATGTCTTGACTTTAAAAATGGAAAAATAATCGAAACGATCGTCAGTCCTTGAATTAAATATTAAGTATTGCAAGAAAGACCTAACCATTTACTTTCAGAGAAGCTTTTCGAAAAATGCGACGAAGAAAAAATGAAAACTGTGAGGGAAGGCTTCAGTCCTGTTAGGAGAAAATAAATGAAGATGGAGAATTATTAAGTTCATTGTCTTTATTAGAAATCCTGAAATTTCTCCTCTCTCGCCCTCTCCAGACATAACTAGACGATTTGTTTTTATAGTCTGGATCCAGTACTGGTTTCGAATCAAACTTTTCCCCTGGAGCTAAACAAAACGTCTTCAAAATCAAAAAACGTCCTCTCTAGCTGATTTAACTGTGAAACCACTGGGGAAAAATTAAAAATCTCTACAGTACCAACCTTATTTTGTTTGTATGTGTTGATTAATATGTCTATAATACTGTCAAACCCCTTAATAGAAGGATTTGGTAATTAACTTTTACCGTTAATATTAGGAGCCCCAGACACAATTTGAAAATAGAACTCAAATTAGGTTCTATAAAATATAAAACCAATTAAAATAAATTTGTGGAACTTAACTCCATCTCAAAAATTTATAAATAATCATATAAAAATTCATTCTAAATTAATCACATAAATATGCTAAACATATAGTTATTTTTTAAACAACCTTTTAAAAATATAAAAAATAAAAATTAATTATGATAATTAAGCCCTCACGCACTATAATCATTTAATTGAAACAGGATAGAAAACGACCTGGCTCACGCCATTCTGAACTCAAGAGCATTTTAATAGAATTTTAATAGTGGAACAGACAACTTTTTTTTTAACTTCTGCGCCACCAAGGAATTCTAATCCAAAATTTATACCCATCTATCTATCTATCTTTTTTTGTTTATTGGTTCCGTTACCGCACAGCGGATGATGGAGGAAGGAATCCGTAGAGTGAGCATTTTGACGTGAAGTCCTTTGAATGTCGTTCAGAGGAATCACTATGAAAAATAAAATGCTAAGAGGGATGATCGTGAACGAAGGTTGAAAGGGCAGTACCATCTTTCTTATACTGAACAAATTGCTTCAGTTGAAGAGAGGATGTTTTCTCAAAATAATATACAGACGTGTACAAATGAGCAGACTCGACCCAAGTTCTTTTTGAAATGATAAACTGAAAAAATGAATAAATAATGTAGGAGTAGAACAATCAGGTGAAATGACACTTTATATGTTTACTTAAATTAGGATTTCGTTTTTTTAATTGTTTAACAATAATCTTTGTAATAGCAGCGTAAATGTCAGAAATGTTGTCAACGACTAAATATATTTACACCTCTTACTTAATAATTGAATTTGGAAATTTAACAGAAACACGCCTAGTCAAACTTTCGTTGAACAGGGTATAAATGGTGCTTCTGATTGAAGCTGCCTGTTAATGAATATGGATTCTTATCTACGCCATTATTAATTATTATTATTATTATTATTATTTTGAAAAGACGAAACTCGGTGGCCAAGACCGCTAAGAAAACAGCGAGTCGCTGGTTCGAATCCCACTGAGGGCATGCACGTCTGTGTTTGTCCCTTTACTAACAAGCTTGGAAGACCAAGCGAAGCCTCAGTAAGCTGATCCTCTGCTAGGCTGAATTCCAATAAATCCAATGGTATATTTAACGTCCTCGACAGAAAAGGTAAATAAAAAAAAAAAAAAAAAGGAACAGAAAATATAGATAGACGAAACTCGGATCAAGTCCGGAAGCCAAAGGCGGATCAAAGCCCACAGGCTCAAGTGAAAGGGGCCATTTAAATTTATAGTTCAGTGCAATTATACGTATTTCAGAAAAATCTCATCTCGAAATCCCAAGATTTTGTGTCCAATTTTTGCAGCAATCTCGACCTAGAAATTTGATTTTTAATTTGCTTGTTTCTACTTATTGAATTTATCTTATTAATAAAAGTCAGTCGGTTTCTGTATACATGACAATATGCACTTAAAAAGCTTAATATGCTGTTGGTTTTTTGCTCGTTTTGCGGAGGCAAAACACGGAAATCTATGTAAGGTAGTTAAAAACCTTTCCCGGACTGTGTTAAAGCATCTTTCAAAATTTGACGCCGAGATTATCGCCAACATACAGACAAACAACAGACAAGTTCTCATTTTGCATTTGCAATAATTATCTCTATACATTAGTCCAATTTGTCAAAAAAAGCTTAATTTATATAACCTGACTTCGCTATATTCGACCAACTTAAGCCCACATCCTATGAGACACCTACTCAAAATCGGCTATTCTTCCGTAAACACATCTATCGGATCAGCAGAATTCAATGAAGAGGAAAAAGATCTAAGAAGTTTGTTATTCGGGAAGAAGACCACGATCCGCGGACATGTCACACTTATATCTAGTGAGCGGGACTGCTTTGTGTTCCAGAGCGCAATAATGTGCCCCAATTTGTCGTTATTAACTCAGCTTTAAACAGGGGCGACTGCTTAAGTAACCCTTAACAGGGTGAACGAAGGTTTGGTTTCCTGCGAATATAAAGGGCAGGTAAACGATATACGATTGGACGGAAGTTAAAAAAGGATCACCAACACTCCTCCGCCTTCTTTCAATATTCCCCCCAACACTATTGCCAACTTTTGTCAGAAGAGAAAATGAGGAAGAAAAAAAAAGAAAAGAAAAAAGCGGGGTGGGTGCTCTGGACGAGGTGGTTTCCAGTGGGCCCTGTCAACGCAATGGGGTCCCGTTGCCATGGGAGACCGCACGCGCACGCGCAGGGAATGTGACGGCCGCATTCAGGGCCCTGTCAGGAGACTCGACACCAACAACGAAGCCCACAAATGGGACCTTGACAAACGACGAGAAGGTGTAAGGGAACTGGGTTCCACAACCACCTCCACGACCACCCTCCTCCTTTACTGGACCGGCTGGCGAACAACAACAAAAAAAATCCACCTCGGCCACTTGAGGGAGCAACCTTCGCCTGGGCACCCACCAACACCTCCGTCACTCGAGGTCTTCGCTTAAAAGCTCTAAAATTCCCAGGCCTCCACAAAAAGTGAAAACATTTTCACTAAAACGCGAATTCGAACGATTGCTCCTTATATAGCTCGTTGTACCCTATACTAATCGTCATTCACACTCTATATTCTTGACTGTTGACAGATAAACACACACATACATTTCCATCAGAATTCAGCGCCTTCCCCCTTCTCAAAACGATCGACACGTTGGGGTCATCAAAGCAATTCTACCAAATGTCCTAAGTTCTCGTATTCACTCTTTCTGAATTTACTGTACAAATACATCAAAGTTTACAGCAGTACTGAAGTTATGAAATAAAGTTGTATACGTATCATTGAAAAGAAATTTGTAGCGGAACTTATACTAAATCTTCGAAATGGCCGCTATTTTTCTGCAGGCATAGTTCAACACGCTTGCGCTATATTTTGAGACAGAACTAAAATAAAGGCAACAAAATCTGTGGATACTTACATAAGTGAATATCTATTGTGTGGGTGTGGGTATCCATTTGTCTTCTTTCACTTGAGACAGAAGTTTTGAAGATTGCAGGAGGGAGGTCTTGTACCGTCCGTGTCATTGCTGTTTTCAGCTCTGTTGTGTGGAGATTATTTGCATATACAGTGTTCTTAAAAACCCCTGTTGAAATTTTCAATTTTCAAAGTCAGAGTACGGGAACTTCTTTGAGGACAAAAATTTGAAAGTGGTGATATTTAAAGAGGAAAGTGTATGGAGTTTATCCCCACACAATAGATGAGCCAAAACTTGTAATTAAACGAATGGTACAAGACGTCACTCCTGCCATTTTGAAACGTATTGGCTATGCTTCCAGGAAAATGGCGATCATTTCGAACATGCATTATAAATTCCTCTATAAATTCCTTTTCAATTGTACACAATTTTATTTCTTAAATTCCGCTGTAAACTTTGATACGAATGCTTCCACCAGTAACTGCTTAAAAAGAATGAGGACGTCAACGTAACTTTCTTTTCTGCAAACTTAAAAAAAAAAACAAAAAAAAAACAAACTATTTTTGTCAAAGTTCTTCCAGTGCATTTCACTCGTGAAAAAAAATTCTTTCTTGGTCCTGATGACGTCGATCATAAGACATGAAGAATTAAAAAAAAGACTTCAACAGTCCGTCGTATGATCGACAGATTGCTCTCCCCACCTTCATGTCAACTTCGCTGAAATGCAAATGTCTATTGAGACCTTTTCATCAACGACAACATGCCGGGGGCAGGGCAAGGGAAATGTCGCAACCGTTCGAGAGAGAGAGAGAGAGAGAGAGAGAGAGAGAGAGAGAGAGAGAGAGAGAGAGAGAGAGAGAGAAAGAGAGAGAGAGAAAAGAGAAAACTCAATGGGCCAAGAGTAGAGTGGAGTGGAACTGGAGACGAAAGAATTCAAGAACTGAAACTTTCGCTGGAGAAACGATGGGGTCGGGTCGACGCCTCTTAAAATAACGAGAGTGCAAACAGATCTACCCAAACCAATGTTTGCACCGCTCGATTAATTTTAACAAAACACAAAACATTCCACGTGGGTCCCGCGTGACGCAAAGAGGCCAACCGATTGATTGAAGTGATCGACTGAGCGAGCGATCGATCGATCGCACTGCGGCCACCATCAAAAAGGAAAACAATTTGTCGTCCGGGGTGCGGGAGAAGACAAATATTTGTCGACAGGCGATCTCGAGCGGAAGACGTTACGCGCTTGCGCACTTGCGAAACTCACAGGATAAACCCACACGTGGGAATTCTTCGACCCTGCTCTTTACGAATTAATCGTCCGACCTTTACTTAAAAAAAAAAATCAACTCTTATTGCAGATGCAAACAAATCCTAATTTTTTAAATTTTCCAACAAATAAGATGACCATAGTAACAGACAAAATAAGAAGAGAGACCCCGAAGGTGCTTTTTTCAGACTTATCTCCTATCTCAGTGTAGTTCCCCTGACTTATACATGTGATGAGTGAGTTGGGAGCATTGTTTCATCCACTCCACTGCTCGAGTGTCCATTCCCAATTCAGACGACGATGAAGAGGACAGGGTCTTCGAAATGTACATCCGTGGCTCCAGATTAAAAATCTCATTTGTGGAATTGTGGATTCTGTTCTTAATTACTAGTTGTCTCTTACTACAGTTTGTCCACAATTTTTGGCATTAAGCTATTAGTACTATTAAGATGACCAAATTTTTCAATTTAAAAATCGGGACGGAATACTGGTGGGGGGAGCGGCAATACATTTTTTATGTAATTATAATAAATATCCTAATTGATAAAAATAGTTCTCAAAATAAAATTTTGTGATGTATATTGAAACTTTTATTTTTCTTTTATTTTTCTGTGTTTATTTTTAAAATACAGTATACTGAAACTAATTCATTATTATAGTAATAACTATCATTAGGTTGGATTTGTATGACATAATCACGTGAGTGCTTTGTTTTTTTTATTCCATACATCCAGTCTACATTGCAAAATAATCGCGATTTGATACATTCTAATCCCTGAAAGTCTGCGAAAATGACACATCTGATCATCGAGCCGTAGCTCTCATACACTTTTAAATGGAGACATTTAAAATAACGTAGCCTTAAAATAAATAGGGGAAAAAACAGGAAATAAAAGCGAAAATCGAGACATAACCGGGACCGTTCCGACAAAATCGGAATATCTGGTTACCTACTACAAGAAAAATTAGCGCAGTGAAGGAGTTGAACCTATAACCCGATGATTTTTAAGTTCAACTGTAATTCCCTTACATATCACAAAGTTGTTGTTAATCGGGAAAGTTGTCGCTCAGATAACTCTGGTGCCTGAGCGTAAAAAGATAGTAACGTGACCAACAAAGGAATTTCCATGAATTTAGTATTTTTTTCAAATGCTTCTTACACATTTTGTCACGACGAATGTGAACATTGTGGTTAATAGTATCAAAATCGATAAAAGAAACTTATTAAGCTTAACATTAAAAACATGAAATCTCGCCTCCGCGGCAGCACTCGCCACAAAACACAAAGGTGTGGGGAAAAAAAATTTTTAATTTAAATTTTAAACCGATTTCGTCGTTTCCATGTCTCGTTAGTTCCAAACTAAGACGGTAGAACTGGTTTCGAATGTAATGATGGTTTTTATTTATGTACAGGGTGATTCAAAAATTACTGTGCAGTGGCTGATCGCAGCTGTTTGTTGTGAAACACTCTGCTCAATATGGCTGGTGAGATTTGCTGAACTTCAGTGGCGATTTCCTCTTTCAGCTCAGGCAAAGTGTACACTTTCAATGCACTACTGTACACTAACTTTTATATATTGGTTGTACGTCTCTGCTGGGATACTTTATTCTATATAATTCCCTCATAAGTGCAACTTGGCTCATTAACAACTTGCGTTGTCTATAAATATCCAATTCATTGCTTCATGTATATGATTTTTAAGTTGAGTTTAGTGATGATATTCAAACTTTGTAATAAGGTGAATTTTCTGTTTTAATAGACTTATCAGGGATCTGAATCTTGAAAAGGGAGATTAAGGTAATAATAGCGAATCTATCCAAACGATCGTATTCGAATGGAAATAGTTTTTGACCGTTTTTGATCAAAAAAGAAAAAAAAAACAAAAAAACCTTGGGTGAGTGCCTATTCAAAGAAAGCTATCAATAAAAAGAGATTCATTTGCAATATTTTTTTTGTTTGATTTCTTGTTTGGATCTAATAACTTGCACACTACTGTGAAGCGAGATCTCATGCTACAGCTTTGTCAATGACGGCGATGAACAGGCAAAGACATAATTTTTTGCAATGCCAAACTTTAATGTCTTTAATTAATAGGCCTGTTCATAATTTTCTTTATCATCTCAACGAAACAATTAAACCAATAAAAAAAATAAACAATTAAACAAATAACAAAAAAAGAGATTCTTCCAGATAACCACCTCTAAATTAAGACTAAATTTAAAACATTTCCTCTTTATAAAAAAAAAAGTTTAAAAGTTTATCAAAAATAATATAGCCCAAGATGGGTCCATAAGGTTATAAACATACGCCTTATCTCAGATGTTAAGTTATTACTGAAAAATATATTATAAAAATTTTTGTCAAGAATTTTTAACGTTTTTTAACGAAATAAATCCTATCAAAAATAATTTTTCTTTAAACTTTTATGTAAATTCTACTAAAATCCTTTAAGTATCAACATTTTTCCTTTTGACAACCATCAGGAATCCTTTCAAGAACTAAAAATATTTAAATTCATTTTATATAAACGAAGTAATGTTTTTAATTTACAGATTGTTGTGTTCACATTTTCGTCGGGTCTATTCTTTAAAAGGGTACATCAAACTTTGTGATTAGGGGTGCCACGTTTATTTCACAGTATCAAAAGTATTTTAGAATTCACCGAAAAGTTAGAAGAATTTTCCAAGACCGATGAAAGTGTAATCCATAAAAATTAGTGGAACGAAAAGTCAGACATAATCCAGATCTAAGGAACGTTTTCAATATCTTTAAAAATAATACAAATAATTAAGAAGAAAGAATAGGTTATATTAATGGCGTCAAATGTTAAAAAATTTTAAACGTTAAATGAGAGAGGCGAGGCCTCCTTCTCAGCCTAGTTAAGAAAATAAAACAGTCATCACGTACGCGTTCAGTGGCTGGCAAATCAATTTCATTTCACACTTCTCACCCTTTCATTTCCATTGGGACTTTAATCATTTAAAAAAATAAGTCATTTAGAACATCTATACATACCTTTTAAGGCACTCTTTAGACTTCTTAACCCGCGGAAATAGTTAACAGGCGACGAGCATAACGATATTACACATGTTTGCAAAAGGGAGAACCTTTTCAAAATCAAAAAGGGGGGGGGGGGAGGGGCTCATCAATTCTCAAGCAAATTGACACTTAATAAAATGGCAAATATGCAAACGGATAAATTGAATTATTTAGTTTCGTTAAAACTAATAAAAATAATGTTGAGTATCTTACGAAGAAAGAGAGAGAGAAGGCTTTTTATTTTCATCTTCTTTCCTTCCTATCTTTACTAATGAACTCATCCCGCCGTTCCAAACCAATTTCGTCATCATATCCAAATTTTGAAATTGAATAAAGAGCGAATCGAAATCTATCCACCGAACAGAAACTAGATGTTTTTGTAAATCCAACATTAAATTGGATCTGAATACAAATTTTCACTAACCTGCGTGTTTCCACCCTGACCCCTACAATAAAAAAATGTATTTTTCTTTCACATATTAAACACGTTTGCTTTTCAACTTTGGTTTAAAAATTAAAACATAATTAAAAGAAAGGAATATATAATGAGGTATAGGAATTAATTTTGAATATCGGAAATTATCGATTGGAAAACATCAGGAAAGTTTAGTTACATCAATCATTTTCCAATACTCAAAATGGATTCATATATCTCATTATACGAGGAGGACAAGGAGGACAATAATTACGTAGTGTGATTTCATGCATCAATCTAAGCAAAAGTTCCTTATCTTTCGACAGGAATATGTAAAACTCAAAATTTATGGTCTAGAAAACTCGCGTCGTTACATCATTTCTGCATCAACAGTCATTAATTAAATGCAAAGGGCTATGCCATGAGAAAACGGCGGCCATTATTGAGATTAAACGACGTTTTCCGCCGGCTTTTTAGCAAACTTCGCGTGACGTTTAGACCCTTAAAATTTGAGTTTTAAACATTTTGCATAAGGAATTTGAAGTTTGTCATCAAGCAAAGGATCACGCCATGTTCTTCCATTTAGAGACACCCTATATATCAATTTAGTCTTTTCTTTACATTACATTTTTAAACCAAAGTTGAGAAGCAAATATGTCATCACATTTGTTAATATTTCATCCACATAGCTGCATTAAGAAAGAGACTAGAGAAAATAGAAGAAGAGTGCAGGGTAGTCCTGAAACAGTTGATCAAAATCAGGCATGGGATTGGAATAAAAGAGGTTCCCATAAACGTTAGTCCAAAAACGTATCCATCAGGACGCATTTAATTATGACTTTTCAAAGTTTTGATCGTGCATACTAGGATTTTTGCTTCCTTTTAATTATGTGTTCAAAACACAAGTTAATTCGTGCTCAATTCAAATACCATTAACATGAACCGTTATTGAGTTGGCAGAGATTCATTTTACGTATGGACAACGTTCGAGTTTAGCTCAACGTCTATATCGGATAAAAGTTTTCACCTGCAAGTATTCATCAACATCTCCGAGAGACTGGTTCTTAAGCCTGTTTCAACATCTTCTGTAAATAAAAATAAAGTTTTTTCCTTTCATGGTCTCCCATTTTCATGAATCCAAATCCGGTATTAATGATTCATTGCGTCGTAACTCCTCAAGGATGCGTTTTTGGACTAACGTTTATGGGTGGTTTTTTCATCCGATCCGATCCCTGATTTTGTCCAACTATTTCAGGACTACCCAGTAATCTTGGGATCGACGTATTTGAAATCAAACGAGATGGACTGCCAAAGATAAATCAAGAAGGTACACAAAGAGAAAAAGTCCAAGAGATTGAGGTCCCTCAAAAGGAAATCAAAAGAAGCAGAATACAAGCAATTAGAATAAGAGACAACGATGTGTAAGGTGACATTTAGGGATGCGACATCAAGGTATCCTCCTCCTGTCTTCCGTTATTGACGCTGAGAGATGATGAACAAAAAACGTTGGTCGTGTTGCTCGTTAATGTGTTCACGGGCATTTTGGGATTTGGCACGCTGCAAAATTAAAAGCAAACCCGTGTCGCGCTCCGCTTTAGCGTGTTGGGCCGGCGGTGCCTTTTGAGTCTACGGCGCAACACACAAAATGGAATAGACCCGGGCGACACATTCCTTTCATCTCGAACGCTAATTTTCCCCGCGCGTTGTGTCTTTCTTTTAATGGAAATTTCAGTTTGGCGATGCCTCGATTTAATGGAGGGCTCGGTTCTTGTCTTTTGACGGAAGTCGTGAACAAGTTGGCGTGCATTTCGATGTCATTTCTGGCCGTTAATTCGATTTGACAAGCGAGCGCAGACGTAACAGATGTAGGCAGAATCAGCATAATGGCACAGACCTCCGCCGCCATTACCCCTCCGTCACGATCTCCCTCCCCCCCCCCTCCCTTTCCTTCTTTCGTAAGGTCCCCAACTAATTGGAAGCGAAAGGCGGCATGATCACGTGCACCGCTAGGGAGGAAAACAAAAGCCTTTGGTGAAAGCTCTATTGAGCATGCGCACTCTTGGTAAAACGATAGGGGCCAACTGCAGGGAACCTCATCTGGACACGCGTGTGATGGACGCGCAGAGACGTAACCACTCTCCAAGACAGAGGCTCGAATGAAGGAAAGGAACAAACATCTTAGTGCCCACCATCGCACATGCCCGTTTCTAGTGCAAACCTCCAATGCCCTACTGGCGACGCTTCCATTTTTCCTTTTGCATTTCACTTGATTATTTGGCTTTCTACTTGCTTTTGCTTCTCAAGCATAGCTCGAAACTTAGCTCGATCAAAGACCAATATTTCTATAGGGCCACCAAATATTTTGGTGGATAGGACATTCTCATGCACCTTATCAAGAACTCTCGACTGGATAGTGTCAGCATTTCTACAGAAAAGGAAAATTGACTTATCAACTCCCTTATTAATCTCATTAATTAATTAAAAGCAAATCAATTTCTCCTTTATAAAGTTTAAAAATTCCAAAATAAAATAATAAGATAATAAAATATTAAAGAAAGTTCACCAAAATTAAGAGTTTTGTAGAGGATGATTTGAAGCCTTTGAAGAAAACAGCTACGCCTGGAGAAGAATTGCAGCTGTGGAAGTTAAGGAAAACGTACTGAAGAATGTTATGTCAATGTCTTGACGAAATTGTAATTACTGAAAAAAAAAAAAAAAAAAAAAAAAGGAAAGAGCATTTTTTGACACTACATTTTTCAATCGTTGCCGTTTTCTTCAAGGACTTCAAGTTACCCTTTACAATATTCTCATTTTAATGAACTTTAAGATTTTAAATAATAGCTCAAGATGGGTCCATGAGATTTTAATCATACGCCTTACAATTTCTAAAATTATTGATGAAAAATAGGAAAGAAAATTCAAACCGGGAACCTTGATAAGGGGGTATCACATCTTTAAGATTTTATTGCCTTATTATTATTTTATTTTGAAATTTTTAATCTTTATAAAGGAAAAACTGATTTGTTTTCAATTAAGTAGTAATAGTATTACTCCTATTACTTAAATTAATCCCTTATTAAATAGTTTAACGTCTTATTACGGAGTTATCTGATAATCTGATACAAATGTCTAGGATGACTAAGTTATAGAATTAAAAAGCGAATTGGATAGAAAACATCTCTTTAACTGCCTCTGTAACTGTCCTAATACATTTCTAGACATGAGCCCTATAATTTTGAGCCAAACGCGTTTTTAAACCCCATTTAATAAATTCACTTTAATTAGTTTTTAGCTAACTTCTGTTTCTTCCTCCTCTTGTGAATATTCATTTTATTTATTTGGTTTCTATAATAACTTCCTATCTAGTTTTTAGCTCTTATTGGAGAACAAGATGCTCGTTTCCCTTTGGCTGTTTGGGATGAGCAATTTCTATTTCTTTCACATTGTATTAACAAGCAACTTAAATTGTACAAAACACGAGCACGAAGATCAACCACCATCTGGAATAGGAAAAAAAAATAGAAATGAGTTGACGCAAAAGACTATTGCGATTTCGGGGGTTTTCCCTCACCAAAATTTTTTAAAATAAATTCATTTTTCCTGCATCTCTATGGAGTTTTTTGCGTGGAGCAGTTTGTGACGTCAGAGTTCGTTTTGCCAATAAGGTTGTTTCTAAGAGGGGAAACAATGAAGATAAGAAATTGTTGCACAAAATCGATTGTCAAAATTTGTTTCAACAATTGGAGTTTCTTAGACAACATAGAGAGAGATGGAAAAACGCGTGCTCACGAATAATTAAATCAGAAATATTTCATAAAAAAAGCATTTAATAAAGTTTCGTTTATTTTCGTTTGAATAAAAAAACGGGATCTAACCCTCGTAGACACCTAAAAACTGTGGATACTCACGAATAACAAAGATACGATAAGAGACCACTTTTTCCAAACATGTTATTTGTGGCCATCCGTATTTGTTTTTTAAGAAAATATCAAAACAACGCCAGCAATTCCATGGAGACATCTACTGAATACAACGGGCAAAATGAAATATTAACATTTTTACAGTCATGGGTGTCGCTCTTTACTGTCTTAAAATAGGGTCCAAACTTCTCCGACCTTCGATTTTCTTTCTCTTCTTCGCTGGCAAAAAGACTCACACACATCTTTGAAAGCTCTTCATAATGTTTAAGAAAAAAACAAACAAAGAAACGAGAATTTGATACTGTTTACTCCATCGAGAGTATAAAGTAAAAATAAGTTGATCCCCGTTTCGCCTCCAAATCGATTCGAAAGCACTTCTTCCGCGGCCTCTTCCACAAAGGAAGAAATGCGACGAGTCACATTAAGATGTGCCCATCAAAAACTTCATTTCGTTCAGTATTCAAAAACGTCTCCAATCTATTTATGGAGTTTTATTAAAATTTCTGTGAAAAATGTCGAGGAGGAGGCTCGGGTTGGCGAATCGAGGGCAACAAGTGCGGTGGTGGTGGTGGGTGGGTGTGGATTGCGCTCTAGGAAGCATCATCATCGTGGCGCATGACCTTTAAAGCAAGTGACCTCTGGAATAATTATAAGGATTAAAGGAATTCCAACCCGTTTGTTTCCATATCGTGGGAGTTGGAGACGTTCCTGGCGTTCAACGCCAGCCAATAACAAGCGACGAGAATGAAGGGAGTGCGTCCTATGACCTCAACAGTGAAAAAAAATGACTCTGGTGGAACCTTTAATTGGTTTCACAAAATACTCCATAAAGGTGGAGGGAAAAAAATTAACAAAAAAAGTAAAAAAGAGAGAAGAGGAAAAAAAATAATAGAAGAAGCCAACAAAATTTTACAATGCTGTATCTAGTCAAGTTCCCTAAGGATGTTTGCACTGCATGGGATTTGTGAATAATGAAAAGAATATTGTTCTGGATATTCTCAAGATTACAAAATGAAATAAATGAAAGAAGAGGGGGGAAAAAGAATCCAGACACGGGATAAATAAATACACCTGAAAAAACTAAGAAGGCATCGCTCACAAAATGCATTTACAATGCACAATTCCATTACCAGTTCGGAAGGAGGCAAAGAAAGTGGTTTTCAAATGGATTCACTTTAAAATGGGAACCAAGATGAGCAATGTAAACACGGTTTGTCAAAGAAAATATATACAGTAGCAATATAGCATCGTCAATTATATCTCGGCCATATTCTGCTTTAGGTGTACTTTTTCTTGAGTATACATAACTTAGGTTGCTATCTTTATTTTGTATTCCAAAAGGAATAAATTAAAAAGCACCAACCATAAAATCAAAAGAGCAAACCCGAATGCAAATTGAAACTTTTGTCTATTCATTAAATAACCATGAAGAGACTTTAAAAGTGATGCCATTAATCCATTTATAACTAAGCTTTATATCTCAAATTGAAAGTAAAAACAAATGAACAATCACATAAATTAATATATAAACGTTGAAGACTGAATTAATTCATTTATATAAATAAATAATTAAAATTAATTAACGAAATACATCAAAAAAAAACTTGTTTTGAAAAACAAGTCTAAGATATTGTCAATACATATTAAGGAGACGTACATAATTTTAAGCTTTTTTAAGAATTTCTGCATAATATATATTTGACAATAGCTTAAACTCGTTTTATTTTCAAAGCAAGTTTTTTTAATGCTTAATTAGTTTAGTTATTTTGTTGAGGTGCAAATCTTGTTTATACAGGGTGTATCTGAAACCCTGTCACAAACTTTTAGAGGAGGTAGTTTGGATTCGTATGAACATGGGTTCGAATTTGGACGATAACCGAGATATGAACATAAATA
The DNA here is from genome assembly GCA_023313115.1 of Rhysida immarginata. Taxonomy (NCBI): domain Eukaryota; kingdom Metazoa; phylum Arthropoda; class Chilopoda; order Scolopendromorpha; family Scolopendridae; genus Rhysida; species Rhysida immarginata. The sequence goes on along the minus strand of JAHWFO010028035.1, from coordinate 1,340,524 downwards.
AAAATGCCGCCACTAAGATCAACAAGTTAATAACTCAGATTCTATAACACACATAGCATAATGAAGTGTGGCGGAATAATATGATACATAGAATTGTGTATACGGTTAAAATTTGATCGAATACCAACGAGTAGTTCCCGAGTTGCGCAATCAACATCGTAAGACGTGCTCCCATGTGAGTACTAACCACCACGTGTTATGATTTTGACTACGTAATTCGGAAACTACTCGTTGGAATTCGATCAAATTGTAATAGTATACACAATTCTATGTACCCTATTATTCCCCCAAACTTCATTACGCTACGTGTTATAGAACCTGAGTTATTAACTTGTTGATCTTAGTGGCGGCATTTTTATTTGTGTTCATATCTCAGTTATCGTTCAAATTCGAACCCATGTTCATATCAACTTTTTTGCTTAGAATCATCCATACTACCTCCTCTAAAAGTTTGTGACAGGGTTTCAGAAACACCCTGTATAAATCGAGTCGTTCACTTGCCAAATCGATTAAGTCTGTTTTTCGTAATTATCTTAATATTCGAACCTAATATTAATGCTTAATTTTTAAGAAACAAAGAATAACCATCTTTCATTATGTAAATTTATTCCGTTCAATACAATTAAAACGAAGACTCAATGGAATAATGCGTACAAGATCATCACTTTTCTCCACTTGAGTTAAACGATTTAGCTCGTGAACGGTTCAATTAATTAACCATATAACAACAACAACAATAATAATAATAATTAATATTTCAATAACCACAGCATATATCCATGTTGGATACTTCTTGATGGGTTATCACTTTTGCTCTCCATTAGCTGATGGTGAAGTTGATGCTTTTCGCTGAAAAAAATACCCAAGGAGAGAGGCAAGGTTACTATTTTATTATTCCCATTTGATGTATGTTGAGGAGCAAAAGGAAGAATTCAATTGTCCATAAAAATGCTCTCTCTTTAGCCATTAAAGATTGAAAAATCAGATCTTTTACATAAATTTGATGGTGAGTACATGAAGAAGACATCAAACTAGTTTTAATATTAATGGACAATTCATTTTATGCTTTGAAGGCATTATTTGGAAAACAAGATCCTAATATAATCGACATGGTAACAGAAGTTATATTTGATATTTCTTTCAAGATCTAACTTGGTTTGACCCTTCAGTTATGATCCGAAATATAAGACAAAAATTTTAATAATAAAATATTTAACTTTAAAAATAAGAGCATCAAATCTCTCTGTTATCGTATTAAATGATTAAGATTTGTTTGGTCCAACAGCAACTGCGATGAACATTTCAACAAAAGAAAAACAACACTGATGCTACATCAAGAATTATCCAACATCAAGCAGAGACTATTGAACTTTTAATTATTATCCTTATTATGTTGTTAGTTGTTCGCATTTACATTTTATTTTCAATTTGAGATATAATGCTTTAATTATAAATAAAAGATGTGTCCAATCTCGAGTTTTTATAATATTAGAGTTAAATTTACATTGTGGGAGAAGACCAAATATGGTGTTCCATAAACCAGTGGCAGCAAAAAGAAATTTAAGAAAGAACTGTATCGATCCATAGAAAAGCAAACCCCTAAAACTCATTTGTATGGTACTCTCAGTCATATATGGAATGCCTAATTCGAGGAGTTTGTTCGACTGCCTAATGTATAGTTTTATTAGTCGATCAAAGTTGATAAACGCATCCAATCGCGGTGTTCGAGAGATCTACCGACCAGTCAACGATTATCACGAGACACATACAATAACATCGAGGGAACTTCCATATAAATATACTGACGACTGAACTTTTTTTTTTTGCTACAAACTATTCTGTTTAAGCTGATGATGTAGAAGAGACGAGCTGTGCGGCCGTTTCCTTCTCGCCGGTCATTTTGAGCCGCTTAGGCGGGTGACGAAAGCTCTGACAACCCTTTCGTTGCAGTATTCGATAGATCCGCGATCCGGAGTAAGACATTTTTTTTTCCGAACATTTCATATATAATTAAGTTCGTTCGGAAAAAAAATAAGGAAGAGAATATCAATTAAACAATAGACAGACGATGGAATGAGACAAGGTTACAAAAACACCTCACTCGAACACCATTTTCTATTTTATTATTATGATTTCCAATGAGAGAGAGAGAGAGAGAGAGAGAGAGAGAGGAAAAAAGCCCCAACATATATTTATATACATATCGATGTTAAAAAAAAAATTCAGCGTCCACATAAAAGACAAAAGGATTGGGTTTTGCCTTTTCATTATCTTTTTTCCTTTTTTTGTTCTCTCGTCTGTTTTGTTCGTCATTAGCAATCAATTTACTTAACATATTTCGCCATTGATCTGTATAAACAGGAAGTCGTTCGCATCTATACAAATAAATCTTACAGTTTATAATAGCAACAACAACAACAACAACAATAACAGTCCTTCTCTCCCTCCCTCTTCCTCCTCTTTTCTTCCATCCTGTTTGGGGCTATTTCTTCGTTTGTTTAGGCTCTCCTCCTCCCTCACCTCCTTCACTCCAACCTTTCTTTCCGTCTAATATTTTTTTTTGTATATTCAATTTCGTAAATAGAATAACCCAAAATAGGATATCTTAATTGTTTCCGTTCCATTAAAACGAAACGAGTGAACGAAGCGTCGACCGGCCAAATTTGCATGTCCTGAGATTTAGTTCGGCGATCAATTGAGGGAGAGAGGAAAGAAACAATTATACCAACGCAAGAAAACGCCATGTTCAATTCCGCCTCAAGTGAAACCAAGGAACATGCCAATTGCTGCCAATTCCTCTGTCTGAAGATGGCCTCTCTCTCACAAACCCTGTGAAACCCTGTCACAAGCCCTGTGTATCTTTTAGTACATAGATTTGTGCATACCATTAAAATTTAATCGAATTCGAACAAGTGGTTCCCGAGTTACCCAGTCAACATCGTAATACGTACTCACATGTGAGTACTAACCACCACGTCTTACGATGTTGACTAAGTAACTTGGAAACTACTCGTTGGAATTCGTTCAAATTGTAATGGTATACACAATTCTATGTACCCTATTATTCCCCCAAACTTCATTATGCTACGTGTTATAGAACCTGAGTTATTAACTTGTTGATCTTAGTGGCGGCATTTTGATTTGTGTTCATATCTCAGTTATCGTTCAAATTCGAATCCATGTTCATAGGACTTTTTGTGTTTACCTTGACCTCTATAATACCCCTTTAAATTGTTATAAACACGATTTGAATCACCCTGTATATGATACCTGAAGAGTTTGGCGAACATAGCTATAAACCAATCACAAATCGACTCGGATGGCTGTTTATCAAAAGCGCCTCCAATTTGAAATTCGAGTCACTACCATTTCGTTCTCCGGTAGATACAGAGCGATCATTCAAAATCCGACCTCAAAGAAGTATGTTTTCGAATTTAACAGTGATTACCGGTACGCCAACCAAAAGATAAGACTGTGAATTCCCAAAAGACACGTCTAGTCTATAGTGTGATTCCTCCTGTATTCGCAACAGTACGGCTTCCACATCAGTAAAACAATGATTTTTGAACTCCAAGGTGATCCCTTAAAACCCACAGATCTCATGCTTCATTTAGTGTCCACCTAGTTAATAACAAGGAATTATCCTCCTTTGAAATTGGATGAATCCTTTTGAACAACTCTAAGAGCGTGAATTATTTGGATATACATGTATTTAGAGGAAGCTTCCCTTTTCACAACCACAGATTCGTTCTTTTTTGAAAAGTATCCAATTTGTGGTCCCACATTCACAAATTTCTTCCCCTACTATCTGCCTCAATTTGTTATTGCTCCCAAAAAAACCCATTTCACGTTACAGACCGCCTTATTCTCCTCCCAAAGCCTTTTGATTTTTGAGTGGTCTTCAATTTATCCACACAAATAGAACTTGTATGGGAATCCTCATTTACACTTTAAATCCCTTTTTTACCCTTATGCTTGGGTTGATTAACCTTTTTTTTTTAATGAATAGATTAAAGAAAATTTTAACCAGAACCGTGAACAGTAATTAAAAGCAAAATTAAACTTTCGATCTTCGATCTCTAAACTTATGTTTAATACACTGAAAGTCGCAAACAATAGAATTATTCGTACCATTTTCTGTATTCTTCCGTATCAGATTATTGCATTGAAAGTGACCTACCAACGTTGACTACCATCAATTTAAATATCCTTTAGAGCTGTCACAGACTACACTCTCAAAAAAACTGATTATGTAATTATTATCATCCATTTTATTAAACTTAAAAACTGGGTTGCAAACATGGGAGTATTTCTAGCTAATCAATTATACCGAAATGATAAGCATAACATTCTTGTTTACAAACTACTAATCTTTTTAACTCGATTATCTTATAGTCAATAGAAATAAGATGCGTCTCAATAGCAGAAAGAGTGTAAACCTTTTTAATTACATATACTAGTAATGTCATGAATATGTCAAAGTTATTATGATCCGTCTACTCGTTAGGACTGTAACTCTACGCTGCCAAAATCGTAACAGTGTTCATCATAAACACTATGTTATGACTACGATTATTAATCATTTGATCAATTTACAAAAAGGAACCAAGTCATAAATATATATACTTAGCCCATTGGTTATGCTAACTTATAATAAATAGAAGCAGAGCGCATTCTATTTCGTTCGATACGTACTGCTTTTCAACATATCCTTAAAAAAAAGATTACACAACCAGAGTCCGCATTTCCGTTCACTTTTTCAATACATATTGGCAATCTTTTTACGATCATTGAACTCTTACAAACTAAATTGTTTAAGGAGTGGAGGGGGGGGGGCGCATCTATATCATTTACAGTTTTACACTATCGGCCAAGGAATATGAAGCCGTCGAGGATGGGTGGGGCTTTCAAAACTTAGGTGTATCCAGCCTTTTTTGTACGTCTATACATTCTAAAATGCATGCGCGTATGTTTGCGTGTATCTTCTCCCTCAGCCACGAAGTCGAGAGTAAGCAAACGAAGTTGGTCGCAACTTTGATAGAGGTCAACGCTGGTTTTGGGATTAGATCACCACAAATCGAGAAATTCATTCTGCTGCCTCTATCTGTGAGTGTGTATCTGTGTGTGAGAGAGAGAGAGAGAGAGAGAGAGTGAGTGTGCGAAACAATGAAATTAGGTTCGGGTTGTTGTATCCGCCTCGAAAAGCCTCAGTCGCTCTGGTTTGTGGAGAAAAGGCGACGAGAAAGAGGGCTGTGAAACTAAAATATTCCTTGGCGTTAAACTTTTTTATGTTTTTTGAAAACAACTGTTCATCTACACTCTCCTTTCAGCGTTGCCATTTTTAATTTAAGTTCAGAGCTACCTTTCTGAGACTTTTGTTATAGAACGATGGAGGAAGAGAGAACGACTCCAATGGAGTATCGAATCCTTAACGTCTAACTACCAAAAGAGCCGAACGAAAAAAAAAACCCATAGAACATATAAATACAATATTCCAGAAACTGTAAAGAATAGGTTACAAGATAAAGGAGACAAGCGAAACTACTATTCCACATGTACAATTTTTAATATTCGTCTACGCATTTCGTTGACAGGGTCAACTTCTTCAGCGAGTGTGGAAGAAAACAATTTTTATGGCTATATAAGCCCTGGTACAGAAACAAAATACAATTAAACAAAAATTACAAACATATAATAAAAAAGGAGCAAATCATTTAACAATGTATTTGGCTATCGGCATCGGCCTATCGTCGCTGTTTAGTAGCTGACTGGATGGTTTATTTTTAACTATTTCAATAGCCTCCAGGAACGGTAGCAACTTAGAATCTTTTAGGGAATGGAGAATTTTGAATTTATCTTGAGAAGAGTCATGTCCTTCCTTGAGAATATGGTCAGTAATTACCGTTCCTGGAGGCTGTTGATATAGTTAAAAATAAACCATCCCATCAGGTACTTGAACAGCGGCGACGATGGACCGATGCCGGTAGCTGAGTTGGATGCCACCAAACTCGTTGTTAGAATTTTCTCTTATTTTTATTACATTTTTGTAAATTTTGTTGATTGGATTTTGTTTTTGTACGACGGCTATAGAAATCCTGCCAATTGCTTCCTTTCTCATTCGCTGAAGAAGTTGACCCTGTCAATGAAATGCGTAGACGACTCATTAAAAATCGTACACGTGGAATAGTGGTTTCGCTTGTCTCTTTATTTTGAACCCACTGGACATTTGAAGACCCATGAGAATATGAGACGGGGGCGTCGATCCCAAAACAAAAATCTAATAAAGTGAAATATGGCAGCAGACTCGATGGCTGCTCGTTTTTTTTGCGTTGGTTTCGGGTGGAAATCTTTTATGTTCTCAGGACGAAGCGGGCGAAGATAGCACGCACGTCACGGGAGGCGAAGAGACTGTGCGCCGTGACTGATATGCGCGTGCAGACAGAGGCTCGCTCCACGAGCGTAGAAAATCATTTTTCCAAACTTTGGTCTGGAATCGAGGTTGTCGGCTGTTGTCTCTGCACAAGGAATGGCGGGGGGGAGGGGTGTTGAGAAGCTCGACCGCAGCAACTTCCGCCCGACCGCCCCAAGACCCCCCCCCCTTCCACAGTCCCAAAATTCTCCAAGAGAATATACACACACAAACACACACACACACACACACACACACACACAAACACACACACACACACACACACACAGAGAAACAGAGAAAATGGATAAAAAATCAAGCGCAAAATGAACATACACACACAGAAGGAGAAAATGGATAAAAAATGCAAGCGCAAAATGAAGGTTTTTCTCCTCTTCCTCCTCTGCTAACTAAAAGGCAACACATGCAAATGACGTGTGAAACTGACAATGTGAAACATTTCTACGGACAAAGCTTGTAGCGAATAAGTATATATTTAGACGAGAATTTGATTTTGTAAAAATAAAGAGGGACGTGATTTCGCCTTTTTAGACAACGGCCTGATTAGCAACCCAGTGGCGTGATTATAACCCGTGGTTGGCCACTGGGTGAACAAAATGCTCGCATTTTTTAAATGCATGAAATTATTTGTTCCCCTCTTCTGTTTAGCCTATCCCTCCAAGAATGCTTCTTTAGAGGAGTCTACTTTCCAATAAAAAAGTTCTTATAGCATTACATTTAGTCATTCAGCTCTTTTGGCATATCAAATGCGACCAACTATGATACAATTTTTCATATAGCTCTCTACTCCTGAAATTTGTGTAGCTCTCTACTCCAAAAATGCGTCAGAAAATACATCAAATGGCTTTGGATAAACTTCATGGCAATACCATTGTCTGATGATGATGATGAAGATGATGATGATCTTAATTCCAGAGAGATGACGTAGAGGCAGATGAATACAGAACAAAATGCTTACACTGAGCAGTCAGAATCAGATTCAGAAGATGTTGAAGAAACTCCTTCAACTCAGAATTCAGAAATTTCAAAACAGACACATTTGTGTGGATAGATAACATAACCCAGTGGTCTAAAACATGCAAAACTAAATAGTCTAAGTCATATCCCTGATATTACAGTAGTTGCACCTCTTATTTTCTTGATCTTTCTAAAAGTTGAATATAATGGAGAAATAAAGGTTATAAAAATGATTTCAATGCATAAAAGTTGGGAACAAACGTTTGATAAGTAAGTTAGAATGTTTTAGTAATTTTTACCGTAAAATTTTGACTTTTTAAAAAAAAATTTTTCGGTAATGTGATCAATTTTTCGGCTGTCGTGTCCCCTTAGTGGGTCTTTCTCAAGGGCCTGGTGAGTCTGCACAGACTAGCGACAGAGTAATAGAGACGAATGTAAACGAGTAAAGACGATGCGTGGATAACAATCTTCCCTAATCCATCCATCGTCCCATTATTCCTTCTATGGTGGATAACATTGCATGGAACACAATGAACGAGAGCTTAAGAGTCCACTCGAGTAGACAGCGCCTTGCAGAGCCTTTGTAGGAGGGATCTGATGTAGGAGAGAAGAAAAATCGTCGTGCGTTCACTTACCCAGTCGCAAACACTTATGAAGAGCTAAGTCTCGATTTCATGTACTGATCCTAAATCAGAGTGTTGACTTCATGGGCTATTAAGCGCGGTTTATTTACACTTGCTTCATTCCGCACTTTATTGTGAAGTTGCATTTTTGAATTCGTATTTTCCACATTTTCAATTTTGTGTTAATTTACGTTTTATAATTTTGATTATTTAAGGGAGTTAGTTGGTCAATATAACGTAAACAATATAACGTAAACAATTGGGAGTAGTTGGGAGTCATTTTGTAAACAATATAACGTAATACATAGTAGGATGTAGGCGTGATCATTGCCAGTCAATCTGTAGGAGTGGTGAAATCACGGAATCATTGAGTTTTACACGCAACTTGAATGATCACTCAACTGGCGATTTTTCCTCATCGCATCAAAGAAATGCCACAGATGCTGCAAAGGGAGCGCATCTTTTCCCCGTTATATTCATTCGAGAAAGCCCCCGAAAAAGTTTAAAAGCCCTCACATTCGATCACGGAGAGACTGATAAAGTCCTGTATATAAAGTCCTTTGTATATAAAAGATAGACTGATAAAGTCCTGTTTTTTAAGTTATTCCTAAATGTAAGAATAAGGATCCAACTTGAAATCAACCAAAAACATGATTCATTGCACATCTCCCGTGAGTGTGCAAAAAAACTGTCCCCCTCTCGATGATACGCAATGATGATACGACGAGTTAAATGCAGCAAATGTGGACCAGGCTTTACACAGACACACACAGATTTCAAGGAAACAGAGCGAAACGTTTCGTTTAAATTAATTTCAATTAACGTATACAACTTGTAACAGAGCAATGAAGCCATTACTCGAACACCCAATTAATGATTTAGTAAGAACACGTCCTTTGCTGAAAATCAAAAACTCCGAGGGAACTTATCCAATGAGCAAATATCCTCGAAGTGTCATCGAATCCATGTTTGTATGCCACTTCTAACGAGGCCCGAAACCTTTTAAAACCAAGGAGATCCAAACCAATTCCGGAGCCGCCTCCTCATACCAACGCTGAAAAGCATTTTATTCTTTTTTAAATTCCGCAACTATTCAAAGGCATATATATACATTTAATTCGCCACATTTTGAGCTCTACATGGAATTTCTGCATGTCCGGACTTCTCAAAATAAATGCTGGATGAAGTCTTAAACCCCGCCTCGAGTTTTTCCGTAAAAAGAAGGCCACCACCTCCTCAAGTACTTTGCAGAATTCCCGAAGAGGGCATTTTAAATATCCTCAAACTAAACAGATTATCGCATTTTTAGGAGCAAAACACGCTCAATTTTTAGGCAGTATTTTTCAGAGGAAAAACGTGCGCCGTATATGTATCTATATTATGGTAGCTTAATATCCGTACAGAAGCGCCATGCAAATATTTAATTTTCTCATTTCGCTAGACTGACATTGAAACTTCTGTTAATGACTGGATAAGGCTAACTTGCGGGATATTCAGGGTCGTAACACTCAAAACCGGTTTCCGAAATGCTCTCAGTCGAGAGTACGATAAAGAAACCCCCAAGAACTATCCATGTCGAAAATTTCTTCTGTGGACTATTGGATGCTCAATTCGATAACGACGCTTCTAGGATACCATTATTAAATGCTTGAAGATTAGTAAAAGTCGATTTTCCAGGCGTAACAGTGCTATTCGTTCATAAAAAATCTTTCAATTTTCTAAATATTATAGTTTCCACCAGTTTTGCTGGAGATCAAACACTAGATATAAGTCTCCAGTTGTCAGATTCTTTTGCACTATTCCTTGGGACGCTTGGCTCCTAAATTGAATCCTTAGGATTAATTACGATATAAACTTTGAGAGATCTCCTATTCATTGACACCGTAATAAATAGTTACTTTGTACTTAATCGCATAATGTAGTTTCAATCATTTAGAACAAAATCTAAAATAACGTCGAGAGAGAGCGTCATAAAGCCACAACCGAAGGGCTTCAACAACCCATCAACCCACCTACTGTCGAACTATTATTAATGGCAAATTAATGGCAATAAATTATGCAACCCGTGTCACGAGGGCTGATTCCCGTCGACCAATCGCCTCTGACAACGGAAGCGCTCAGGTCAGCGCAAAACTGTTTGGAAATTCCCGCGCCCACGATCGGCCATATCCCATTCTAAGCAAACAAAAAGGAGAAGAAATTAAAAGCGCTCTTCTCAATTAAAAAACCAACTCAACTGGTTTTAGCCAGTGTGTTTTTGTAAGTGTTTACAGGAGTTGTCCAAATAAAAAGTTGTTTTCCTCTCCATACTTAGTCATTTGTTATTTTCAAGAATAGAGATCTCGTAAGGATAATTGAAAAAAAGCGAGTCGACACGTGAAGGAAGAGACCATTCAAATTTCATTCAAAAAAACAATGGGAGAGAGAGAGAGAGAGAATTAAAACGAAAGGGGCGCCGTCAATTAATCTTGATAATTAAGAGGCTGAGACAGTGGCACTGCAGCGCACACCCACCCACCCACCCACCCACGCACGCACAGACACACAGACAGTGGACTCGTTTGCCAAGAACAAAAGAGGACGAGCGATGCCAAGGGGAGGGAGGGGGTGGGGTGGGAAGGATGCGCTCCCTCCTTGGGCGACACGCACGCATGCCTCGAGCGGACAGCCGCTCACACGCACCCAGGCACGCACGCACGCACAGCCACAGGCAGCCTCGTCGGCCAAGTGGGTTGTGTGTGCAACATGGGTGCACCGCATGGCCATCGCCTCGCGCACTGGCCCTGAACCGAACATCACACTAGCCTTACTAGCCTTTCACGACACTCAAAGCAGGCAGGCAGGCAGGCTAGCTAGACAGGCAGGGCAAGCAAAGCGGGCGACGGCGGACGGAGAAGGAAGACGCCCTTTTCTCGATTTTGTCTCATTCTTTCACTCTCTCTCTCTCTTGACAAGGCGTAAATATAGCCTCATCACTGACATTACAATTTTTCTTGCTCCTCATCGAACACCCTAAAACATCGTTTGAAGCACTAACTGCATGAACCGAAACTGCATGACATACTCATGCATTTCGTACTGATTTCACATTAATGAAGCGAATGTAAATCTCTATACAGAGAGAGAGAGAGAGAGAGAGAGAGAGAGCGTTCTAAAATTGATGTAAACAACTAAATTAAATCTTTCCGAACCTACATTTCATAATTAATTTAAAATCCAGTAAAATAAGAGAGTTATCTTTCTTTTGTTGTAATTTCTATCTTGATCAATACAGAAAAATTTTCATTAAACGTACAACAATCCTACCAGCAATTTCATTAACTTTCATTGCTCTACCGTCACAACGTCTGTTACATCTTATTGATGAAGTTAGTAGACCAAATATAACTATTAAAACTGGACATCAATGATATTGATCGTGTGAATATTCAGATTTTTCAGACGTACGATTTGACTCGTATACTCTAATTAACCCATCAGAAATGCCATTAAACACTTTCCGTCTATTTGACAACCGTAACGGTAGTCTCAATAAATACTCAAATTCTAATTTTAATTACAGATGCAGATGTAATCTACTTCTGAACAGTATCGTCATGTTGTTCGCATGACGGTTATGGTGTCCACAGGTTTATATATCACAGTTTAAGATAGGGTTACTTATGTGAAAAGGAATATTGTGACTGTTATTGCAAGAGGTTAAAGGCGATATTTTTGGGTGGTTCGGGTCTGTTGAAATTTCTTTTACTTATTTCTAGTGTTTAGGAGCGTCGAACGAAATGAAGGTATCCGAATGGAGGCCTTAAAATAGGAGCAGTCTGACCCCTCACTCCTCTCAGTTACTCGCTCGTTCACTCACACGCTCTGACGGCTTCATTTCCGTATAAAAGTACGAAAAAAAATTCCTACTAACAAGAGTTACAAGAAAGGAGAAAAAAAAAGGAAAGATTCGGGCCGTTGGAATTTGAAAAAATTACATTTTCATAAAAACACACACACCAACAAGAAAGAGAGAAAAGAAAAGAAATGAATGATGCATGATCCATAAAAGACACTTGGAAGGAGGAGGAGGAGGTTTGTTTTTTTTAAATAAATTTTCCTCATCCAACAACAACAAGACCACCAACACCAAGCACAAATACAATGGGTGAGAAACTTCTCTCGGTGGCGAGATAATCGCTCTCCGCCGAATTTCCAAACATCTCCCGATTGTGTCTGGTTCCGAGCCAAAAATCGTTCCAAAAAACAAACGCAAATGAACGAGAATCGAGTGCAGGAAATGCACAATGAACAAATCACTACCTAGCTACACATTATGAACCTACAAGAACAGACAGAAAATTATACAAATTCCTCATCTCCTGTGCAGGAGATATTGGTTCAATTCATGCATCACCAATAACACGTCAGCTTCATATTGAGAACATCGCTCCGTGTCTCAACATATTCAAGGATCTTCCATTTTTCATGGCCAAAATAAATGTCAATTCACTAAAAGGATATCATACACCGATGTAAGCTCAAAATACAAACAAGCACTATAGAGATAAGATTCCAATGTCGGGGAAGTACACTCACAAGCCCCACCAGAGTTCCATTATAATTATCACATAACATTACACTATGCATATTTATGACGAAAGAAATTCACGCTCTCTTTTCTCAATAACATCTAATATTGTTGACGTGGAAATAGATAATCATAAATAATTAACCATCAAGGCAGTAGAATCGAAATAAATAAATATCGACTAGATTACAATAGAGTAAAATACATTAAAATGATAACAACATTTATTAATAATATAATAATCTAAATAATAAAATACATTACAGACACAACCTGATTTAAACTGAACCAGCACCACAACATACACTAAACAACAAATAACCCAATATGAACTCATACAATACCTCTTTTTCCACAATGAACTTTCATGAACCCCGTATGCGCATTTCGGTAACATAATTGAGCAGAGCGATTAGCGAAAAGATCACTTGTAGAATAAGGTATTCCATAGAAAGAATAAATATTTTTGAAAACACATTTCGATACATTTATTTTTCCTATGTATGAAAACATATGGGATTAGCCATCTAATAATAATCACTACAGGATATATATAGTGATTATTATTATTAGATAGCCAATCTTAAGACATTTTAAAAACCTTCTTTGCCATGGGATATATTACAATGCTTTGGAGATCCCAGTCATGCGAACAAGATTTTTTTAAATATCTGTTGCATTTGGTTGTGTTATTTTTTTTCTCTCAATGAATGTCATCTTTCTATTAATCCTTGGCTAATAGAGTAAACGAAACGCTTGATCTTTCTGCGGCAGATTGTGTGTTACCTCAATCCTAGTTAAACTTGTCGAGAATGTCATTAATTATTCCTAAGAATCAGTACGATGGAAGACACAGAACGCTGAAAACATATAACAATTATTCCAATAATTCGATCCCAGCCGTAGAATTTTACTTTACGTTTATAATTTTAATCATTACAAACAAATAAAGAGGAAAAAGCAGATCCCTTCATAATCATTGATGATCACATTGTTACCGAAATGCGCATACCCGAGTTGTAATACGCATAATTTATTTTCCAACTGTATACTGCAATGCTGGTTCTTCTTGCGTTATTCTATACTGCTGTCTCTATATAATATTTTATTTCAATGCACTATTGGCTTCCACTCTATTGTAATCTAGTACATGGTGCTTGATATTGTAGTTTGAATGGTATCCACCATAATTATAGATGGCGAGATAAAATAAAATAATATAAAAAACAAATTCACTCTTCTCTGATACGAATCCTTCCCTCGAAGTACTCAATCCTTCCTTCAGTTATTTCCTGCCGCCTTTTTGTATACATACCCCATTTTAATTTTACATTTCTAATGCTACAGGAAAATAATTAAATGGACTTTTTGAAAAACAAATCTCTCATCATTTCAATGCGGGATTCAATTTAAGGAGCAAACAAAAAAATAAACAATCGACGAAGAACTCAAGTATTAAATGATAAACAATTAGCAATTCAGATGGACCCACTGCGCATGAAGTGTTTAACGGTGTGTGTGTGTGTGTGTGTGTGTGTGTGTGTGTGTGTGTGTGTGTGTGTGTG
>JAHWFO010028035.1:1301080-1326369 GCA_023313115.1 Rhysida immarginata | reverse complement strand
GTGTGTGTGTGTGTGTGTGTGTGTGTGTGTGTGTGTGTGTGTGTGTGGTGAATGGGCAGAAGTAAGATACGGTGAATGCTTAGGCGAGAGTGTAGTTCGACTATTCCATTTCAATTGGAATTCTGGATTAACTTTGTTTTCCCTTTCTCTCTGTCTCTCTCTCTCTCCATCTGTGTCTGGCTTTCTATGTATCTATCTATCAATCTCTTTCAAATGTCGAGTGATGGAAAGAGAGAAAGGAAAAGGGGGTCGTTTCAATCTTTTTATTCCAATTTTTCTAAATTCTAAAACTGAAATGCATCTTGGCTATAACGACAACTTATTCACACAGAAATCATCTCTGCCTATTCCGTTAACGACAACAGTTTAAAGAATCCAAACCAAAACGAGTTGAAACTCCAGGATCATGGGCTCGAGGATAGGGCAGACGTCGGCCAGGGAGAAGGAGTCCTTGTTGCGGTGGGTGACTGCTCTGCCGCCGCCGGAGAAGGGGATGCGCGGTGACGAACTGCATCCACGTTCGTCACCTTCATGCTTCACTTGACCTTTATCATGGTCATACCGCGTTTTTATAAAAAGAAAAATAATATAATGTTTTCTTATGAAAAAAATGGACGGGTCCTTCTAACAGCATGTCTAGGCTAAATCGAAACGCACGCACCAGTGATTTCCAAGCTCTTTTACAATGTTCCTCTCGGAATCTGTCAACATCTTCGACAGACCATTAAGAAATGTGGATAAGCCAAACGGAATGGGATCCCTAACCTCATCTGACTTCTAACTCCAACAATGTCTCCATTTCTAATCAGGCCCGGTTTTCTAGTGAGCAAGACATTACCTTCAAAAATTGAAGGGAAAAAATTGAAAGTACCTAAAACATGTGCATTCACGTTAACGACGGAATTTATTACGTTAAATGACACGGTTTATCAAGAGCTTAAAAATTATTCAGCAATGGGTTACCATGGTAAGCGAGGTCTCCGGATCTCCGATGCCGCCGTCCTCGAAGACAAAGAGTCCTGGCGAAAAACCACTTCTGAAACCTCCCCCCAAAGAGAGGCCAAAGAAATGCCCAGGTCGTATCATCAACGGTGCATATAACGATGCCTTGTCACAAATAGGCGTTGATATCAACTTGGATGGCGTTGAGCTAAACGAACAATGCGACCAAATCCACACCCTCTACGGCTCGTTTAACGAGTGAACAACAACAACAACAGACTCTGGCAATCGCACAAGAAAGCTCAACTGGCCGACAGAAGTCTTATGGACAGCGCCATCAAAAATTCAACAATGATCTTTGAGGACAGTAAAGAAATATGTATGTAACGAAACAGATTTTCTTTGTAAATAAAAAACGAAACAATATGCTACTACACATTATATTAGATAATACCAAAAAGTGCCAACAGTTTCTTGGACTAAACAAAATAAATATCCAAGTTGAGAATGAGCAAGCTATCATGACCAAAATGAACATAAAAGATTTACGAGTAACGTATATGTGAAACAATATGATGGATAAATGTATTCGAAAGCATGAGTGGGTGAGTGAATTAGACAGATATTATATGAGCATTTTTGGGTGAGAAGTGCAAGTAGATGTGTATTAATAAGCATGTGTTTGTGAAAGGGTGAATAGTGCGAGTACATAAGTGGGTGCGTGAGAATAGAAATTGAAAATATAAAAACAGAATGTCTTATATAAATTAAAAAATTCTAGGCTCCGTCAGTCCATGTAGCGAAACCACATTCAAGTAGTAGTTGGCAATGACAAATGTTCTGTTTCATTCTATCGTTGCAATATGGTTCTCGTCTGCTGAGTTGAATAAATTATACCTCATTCCTCTAGGGATGATATTATTAAATTTAAACGCCATAATGAATAATGAGTGAATACCGCAGAGATATCAATGTATCTCCGTCACGATTGGCCCAATTTTGAATTTTTTTTTTTTTTATTGAGCCTACTCTATGCACATTTATATGTCGCATCGGTATCGGTTATCCTATATACACATATTGAATATCGATAATTATGATTTTTCGTTGTATCCGTCGGAATATTGATCACTGCTCAATACAAAAATGTATCGATTTTATGCGTACTCTTAAACTGTTTTGGCTCCATTTTGCTATGACTTTCTTAACCTATTTCGGAAATTCTATTTTTGACTGCTATCTCGAAAAGTATCGGTCCCACAGAAATTTGGATGCGATATTCGTCATCAGCACTCATTCATTTCCTTTATCATATGTCCCGCACCTTAAAAAAATGCGGACAGACGAAAATCTAGAATTCAGTAACGAACTTTTTAAGTTCATTGAAAACCGTGAACGTGTCCGCTTTCAATTGTTAGAACAAAAGAAAATTAGAAACTGAAATCGGAAATTTAACAGATAAGGGTATAGTAAATCCTAAACCCAAAGAACTTTAGGAGCCTTCAATGCTTTGCCTCTAAGACGAGGAAATCTCAAACCACAAAGAGTAACGAGATTTAAAATACCGGATACTTATTTCATATCTCTCTTTCTTCGTGGCTTGAGGTTCATCCTTCCTTTACAGGTCATTCTATTCCACAATTCCTTTAATATGTTGTCAACGCTTTGAATGTTTTACAAGTTGAACGGCTACATTCAGCTGGCATTATCTCCTTTAGCAACAGACCAATCAATTGACATCATTGTAATCAAGTGTCCCTTATCACACTTTTCCAGCTAAGGTGTAAAACCAGTCTTTCTAATCCAATCTTAATTTGGCTTTTACCAATCGAGTGGCGGCTCTGCTCCTTTATTATTGGCTTCAACGGAGGTTGCCACCGAGTGAAGGAGGTTTACTGTTTTCTGATTTTTGTGGAACCGCGAAAATCACTTACATATTGTTAGATGTTGATGCGATTGCTCAATTATTTTAACCATACGATGTTTTTTTCTTTAAAATACAAAAAAAAAAAAATTATTAAATTACCGTATTGCTTTTCTGGATTCTTGTCCTTACATTTCTTGAAAAAATATGTTCAGATATCCAATTTAAAAAAAACCCAAAAAAAACCCAGTTAAGTTGTATCCGTTTTCGCCTTTTCTTGTATCTATCCTTAAGGTGAATTGACCTTTATAAATCACTCAACTCAATCTGTCAAGCCGAAATATTACTTAACCTAATACTACCTAAGCTAGGTAACAATAGAAACCTCAAACTGTAGATGAATTGACCAGAAAGTAAACAAAATAAAAAAGAAACCACAAATCCAAATTGAAATATTTTTAATGACATTTGGGGTTTTTTGGGGTTTTTTTTTGTATATTTCTGGGGCTATGCCTCCTTCATCAGCGAATGACATGAATTGGAAAGACCGAGAATTTGTAAAGAAATAGGATGATAATAGTCAATGTGGAGTTGTGATTTCCTTTTACTTTGTTTACATTCTACCTAACCTTATCTGATCACCCCACTTCTATTACAATTAGCACTAAGTACAGTAGTACTAATGTTAATCTTATAATTAAAAGAAGAACAAACTTTCTTTTTTTGTATGCATACCATTCCCCGATTAAACATCCAATAACAACGACAATCACCGACAAAAAAACGTGTGTTTGATAAACCCGCTCGGTTTTTCCAAGGCACTCACTGTTGCAGTACTAATAAATTCAAAGAAGGAACATGAACAAAACAACGGGTTTCTCAATGAACAACGGGCTGCTGAGCTGTATGCTTCAAGCGCAATTAATATGCAATGATAATTGACTTAGCACAAGGCCAAGCATGGAAGAAAGTCAATGTATGCCTTCACTCACAGGCATAAAATGTAAAATCGTATATCTCGTTCAATTTCCTACAGAGAGTGGGCTATCTTCGCGAAATGGGATTAAAAAAACAATATCGTTTTCAAAAGCTGTGCTCTCCGAACAATACTGGGGTGACGGTGAGCAGAATATTTTTTAATATAAAATTTTTTTTGATGAGCCATCTCGTGATGATAATAAGGCTACAATTCACAAGAAAAGTAGATAAAGTCTAAAATGAAATTGGAAGAAAAAGAAAACTTAAAGCAACTATTAAACTGAAAAGAAAATGAACCCCAAAATGAATACAGCCACAACTAGCGGGGGGGCGCCCCCATTACTCTGATCAGTGGCGAATCGTTCAAAGCCTTCTTAAGCGACAAATTTATTTCTTACGAAGAACAGAGCAACTGTATCTCGTGTGGCTCCATTCTCTTCCTCCCAAAACCGACATTATTGATAAGAACAAGGAGAATGAGGTGCAGGGTGGGTAAGAAAAGAATATTTATGTCCAGGTGAGAATACCAAACGGAGAAGATAACGTGGAGTACGGCTCTGGTCGCCGTCCGCGGCGGGTGGCAGAGGGTAGGGAGAGCCGCAGAGGATGCTCCGATTCCCCAGGCAGTTCAGGATAAACACGTCGGAAACAGACGTTGTATTATGTACTCTAACAATAACAACATAATAACCGCAAATGAGCACTACTCACGTGGGGTTTGACGGTATCACCAAAAACGGTCAATCCACTCGGGGAACCTTCGACTTCTCGTATCGACTGCTGTCATCGAACACAGCTTCTTTTACTATACTTCTATTTCCACTTTGTTAGCGAACAGGGTACCTTTTTTTTTATCGTTATTATTATTTTTTTGCGCTATTCCCATTTTATATAAATTAAAAAAAATGAAAGAAAACTGTCTTCAGTATCGCCCTTAATTGAAAACAAAAGCCATACAGGAAACAGGAAACAATTGTGGAACTATTAACTCTCAACTCCTCCCTGAATGCTAATGAAGGACAGACATACACATACATACTTACACACACATACATACATACACGTTCAATTGACTAGTTTCTTTTTCTTTTCTTTTTTTTTTAATTCTTTGACTTTTCTATACCAGAAAAGGCTGAATAATCAAACGTTTATTATATCATCGAATAAGTCGGCCTATTCCAATCAACGCCTTTGCAAATATGAAGGGATCGTCGACGGTTTCTCGACTAATGACAATGTTAATGGCTCCGAATGCCTCCTTTCTCTGCTCCCCCCCACTATAACCAGCACCGTGAGTGTTACATTTAAATTGTTGCTTTCCTGTTGAATGCTTCATCAGCGAAAAGATAACATCAACGTTTAAGGTGTACGTAATCAAAACTGAATAAAAAAATGCTGGAAAGGAAAAAAATAAAAATAAAAAGAGAAAGAGTAGAAACGAACAATGGAGAATAAATCTGTAATGATTTAAAAGAAACAACAAAACAACAAACATTCATGTTGGGTTCCACACAAATTAACTAAGTCATTTATCTTGCAATACAGCCAATTACAGATATTCAATCTATAATTTACTATTAAATAGTCTCCTAAATTCCTCAAAAATAAATTATGCTCAAACTCCAACTGTTACAATACTCATCTGGTGTTAATAATTAAGAGTTAAAATTTATGGCAGTGTTATTTATCCATATCAACAGTGCTAATCACAGTAAAGTAATATATAAAGATAATTAAAAAAAAATATTTATTGGTTACTCGATAGATACCTGGGGGCCTAATATTACTGAAATTTGTTGTACCATCAGAAATTAATTTCCCAATTTTAAATATACAGTAATTGAGATACTTTCATTTCAAGTTCCTTTTTGCATTTATTTTCTTTTCATTGTCAAGGATCTAGCTACACTTATTGGCTCTGATTCCGCGCAAACATTATTATTATTGCGAGCTAAGAAAAATTGCAATTTCCGCGACCACCACATACGATCGAAAAATAAAGAACTAACCTTATGATGCTGTGGAAGGACACTAAAGCCATTATTCCACAAATTTATCGTTTAACAAGCATAAATGTTCAACTACACTTGGGACGCCAGAAACTGTGGACAATGGTTCACTGAAAAAATAAAAAGAAAACACAAATCCGTAAAAAAAGTTTAATACAAACTTGTATGTACATTTCACTGACTACCTCAGCTTCTGATTCAAACTACTGTCCAAGTGTCTTGCTGAAGAAGCTGACGTAGCCAGCGAAATGTACATATAAGTTTGTATTAAACTCTTTTTGTGGATTTGCGTTTTCTTTCTTCTTTTTATTTTTTCAGTGAAGCATAAATGTATACTTCTATAGTAAACGATTATTTTGTGGAATAGTGGCTCTGATTTGCTTCCACGTTCAATATTATTTGTTGCAAATTCTTGTGAAGAGAGTTCATTTCAAACATGCATTATACAATGTAGGTTGTACGGTATTAGTAAACATTCAAACAGTCTAGTAAGAGCCTTTTATAATCACTGGTACTCTAAATTTTGCAATGGTAGACGACCATCACTCTTGTTGAAATGCTAAACTAAAATAGGTCGCTTTTCTTTGAAAAATCAACGAGCAGTCAGCAGTTTCTAGCTAGATCCCTGATTATGTTTACCTTTATATACTCAAATGTTATTATATTTATTTGTTTAGAAAAAGGGTTAGATGTATACAACAGAACGCGACAGAGATCGGTATGGCCCAATGGACCGACAAGTTAGAGCGCTCAACCAAAATACATGATTAAACAATACGTATTAGTAACAACAAATCAATTACAAGTTAAAATAAAATTTAGAAGGTTCGACAGGAACATAGCTATAAACAAATGATTGACAGGAAGTGAATAAACAATAACATAACCGAAAAATAAATACAAAAAAATACATAAATAAATAATAATTAATACTTCAAGCATTAGAATATCCTAAAAATCCAAGAATGTGTCCGATTACACGGAATACATATCAGGCAAATCGAGCCTCATACATAGATTAATGACTTACCAAAATAAAGACCCGATAAACATGTAAATGTAACATAGCAGTGTCTAAGTAAGTACGTATATTAATTCTAATAACAAGTTTGGCACAAAGCATTAACAATAAAATATAGATATAAGTTGATAGGCAAGTCTATAGGTGATGCAAATATCTATAATTATAAGATAGATAAACTAATCAGTAACTCAACGGAGCCACAATAACTGAACCCAATGTAACTGGGATATAGAAATTAGTTTGAATAAATTAAATAATTCCAAACTTATATTTCAAAAATGCTTAGTTTGGCTTCTTTTTTTTTGGTATAATCCTCCTATACGTTATTAGTACCCTGTCGGATAATGGACAGGATGTTATTGTTACAAAGGCTCTAAGATATATATCTGGTTCACACGCTTTAGCCCACTGTATACCTCTCTTTGTTAAACAAGGTATACTTTCTCTAACAAATTTATATGTTTCTACTTCTTTGATTAGGGTTAAATGCTTATTCTCTAAGAAGTAAAATTCATTCTTAATAAATCCATATTATAGGCCTAGCATTGCTAATAAATAAGTAATTATAAAGAAACATATTATTGTGCTCTATAATGCTTTCTTATGCTATGGAAATAGCCAGCCAGCATCTAGATCAACCTTACTACATACTAAGTAAGTCCTAGAGCTGGTAAGTCCTCTTTGAATATTAGAATATTTAATAAATTGCCACCTACCTACCAGCCGTGATGTTAATGTATATGATTGGCTTTTAACTGAAAACTCTTTTATATGACATTCAGGGGTATCTAGAACACCACGATATTCAGATTAAAGTTTAAATTAATTTTAAGTGTTATGTTTATTCTTTTACTGTATTTTTATATGATTATGATAATTTTACTTTGTACCATGACGATACAAATTGTATTGTATTCTATCGTCCCGAGTTGAAGATGAATCGAAGGCACAACCTAAGAAGAAAGCTCTCCGTTCACACTTTTGCGCTTCAAATTATATTTCCATCTCACTTAGGGATACGAGCGTAGAGAGAGTGTGAGAGAGAAAGAGAGCCGAGGACATTTCGTTTATTAAGAACAGGCCTCAATCTGAGCAGGAGACTAATAATAGGCAAACACAACTGACAATCACAGCAGCAGCAACAACAACAACAAATTGACATTTTCCTCATTTGTTTACACTTGGAGTCTGTAGGCGAGATTTGTAAGGAGAAAAGGAGGGTCGAGGGATGAGAACAACACTTAACGGTAGGTACGCATTATCACACAAGAGATCAAGTCAGTGAGTCACTCACCTGGTGAGTCCAGGGGCCGGCCTCTGTCAGCTGACTTGGTTCCTCCACGACCGTCGGCGACCCCGTCGGGACCGTCAGCGACAGCGTCGCAACCGAATCATCGTGGCAACCTCCGCACCCGATCGGACTCTCGAACCCGAGACTTATTCGACGAGCCTCTCCGCCTTCGATGAACCCCTTCAGAGTGGCAGCCAAAAAAAGGGCACGCAACCAGTCGGCAGAAGAAAAAACAAAGAAAGAAGAACAAAAAAAAAAAAGAGAGAAAAATAAAGAGTACGGTTTTCAGTTGGCGTGCTCGGGCTTCTCGGGGGCGAATAAAGACAGTGGTCGCTTGCAGTGGGGGAGGGGAGCCTATTTGTTAACTCAAGCGTTCTTGTTGTTTCTTTAGGGACACTAGGGACAACAAAGCTCACCTGGTGCGGCCGACGAGTTTCCGATGTCGAGCGAAATGGAAGTGAAAATACCGGCGACGATGAGCGTGAGCCGTTCGGAGGACGCGGAATCTCACTCGGCGGACACAGTGCGGGATCGCGGTCGGCGCCCGTCCTCGTCAGTGGTGCCCTTGTGCTCACGGCTCAGCCAATCAGAGGCCTCGGCGCCGCTTCCCTCTCTCGACGATGCACCGCGGAGCCTCGATCTGTGTATGTGTGTGTGTGCGTGAGTATCCAAGTTTGCGTGCATGTGTGAATGTCTGTGTGTCCGTGTATGTGTGTGTGCGGTGTAGGTGAATAGCACGCGTGGCCCTGCTAATTGTTTCATGGCGAGTGAGCCCCCTCCGCCCTCATCCTCGGCTCGCTGCTCACGGGCTCTTCCGCACTCCCGTGGCCCAGCAAACGTCCTTGCGGCCTCAGACAGACAACGCCGCTTCAACTTTGACCCCTTACCCAACCGTCATTGCCCCCGTCTCTCACCTATCCTGTCCCATCAAAAATCCAGCAATCGATTGCCAAGCTCGATCTGCGCACCTTTCTTTCTTTTCTAAAATTTTTTGTTTCTGCCCTTGGAATGCGTGAAAACAGTCACTGACTATACCTGCACCTTTCTTCCCTCAGGCAACTGATACCTTGTTAATAAGCCCTCTCGCTCTTTCTTTCTTTCTTTCTTTCTTTCTTTCCACCATCCCCATCTCCCAGTCAACACATTTTATTTTCAATTTCCAGTCCTGGATTATTTGTTGTAAGTCGTTCAGTGTTACGTACGCCGCAACTCTGGTCGTCTGTCTACGCGTTTATAGGTTGGGATTCACTCGTCACTTTCGAGGTTCCGCGACCGGTAGGTAATCGGAGCGTGGAGCGGGTGGGCACGGCGGCGCCCTCCTCCTCTCGCCTTCCACTTTGGGTCACGTGACCACAGCATCGATCGCGGCGCCATTCATCGGCGGAATCCACGGAGAAAATTGACGAATAATAGCAACTTCCATCTCCCTCGCGAGATCGTTAGCATGAGAAAAGATCACGTGTTTACATTGGAACGATGGGAAAGCCGAGAAGAGATGGGGAGGGGGGGGGGGGAAGCCCTCTAGTCGTGGAACCGGGCTACCCTTCCAGGAAAAACCGAAAAAATACACACCTCCAAACGTCGTGCCATTTCAATAGGAACAACGGGATCCCAGCGCCAAATGAATTGGCATTCCTCTTCAACGTTCTTCTCTTAACATCCAAAATGATACAACAAAGCGGTTTTTTTTTCGGGCAAACGACAGTTTGGACAAGTGGTGGAGGAGTCAACTTATCCGTCACTTTTCAACTTCTGCCAGGTTGTTGGATTATATCTATACATCCCTTCATCTTCAAAGAATACACTCTCTCGAGTCGTTTACACTAATTCCACAGTGAGAGTTAATCCTAGAGTTGCAGAAATCGCATTTCGCAACAAAGTCACAATTTGATGACAATCTCTCCATGAATGGGGTCGGATACGACTTTATTTAAAAGTTATTCTACGTTCGCTTTGTCGAGAAATGTCGCTGTTGACTGGAGCTGTCGTCCTGGTTCAGTTCTTAAGAGCCAGTTTCACTTCAAACGAGCAACGCGTTTTAAGCAGCACTTCTGATTACATCTTCTCCACATGCAACAAACAAACGAATCCAGCTTGTGTGTCTATATCATGCACATGCACAGAATCTAGGCCAGTCGTTGTGAAGGCTTAGCAACTTTTTAGGATTACTTTGCTTGACGATCTTTGAAAAACTGAACAGAATTTGAAGCAAAGGTAGGGAAATGTGCAACTTATTAGCTTCAACGCGAGTTTTCTTTTATATTTTCGTCATTTTCCTATCTGAATGGCCACAAAACATGAACTCCAAAGCGGCTTGCAATGCGCTGGTATTTTTATTAATATGCTAGCTACGAGGATATTTCTGGACTTTAAAAAAAATAAGGTTGAGAAATGTTGTTTTATAAAATTTCTCCTCAAGACGAGATCTGTTAACGTCTAATTCCTATGTGTGTTTAAAACTCAAGCGATCGACGAGATCACCAACGAGATTGGCCTTCTAGCAGAACTAATCCGAGTGTAGACTCCACAGGGATGAAGAGAAACTGAAACTCCCTCTCGTGAAAACTCCTGCCCAAACCGCATGAGAATGCTTATCAAGAACAAAGGATATTGTCGCATGTTAAAAGATGCAAATAAGAGCGAGTCAATAAATGATTTTCTTTATACAGAAAATAGTGTATGAGAGAGAGAGAGAGAGAGAGAGAGAGAGAGAGAGAGATTCTTTTTAAATTGGTTCTTTAAAAGGTAAATTCTATGGTCAGATACAACTTCTGTTTAAAATGAAAGAAGGTATCAATAATATAAAAAAATGTTCAATCCGAACTGAAGTTTCATAAACGAGACTGAAACTTTCATTTTCCCTTGCGAAAGAGAGAGCACGCCATGTTTTAGGTTCACTCCTACGTCACAGCGCAAAAGGGTCCGAAGTAGTGATGTGCCGATAACAATTCAGTCTAGTGCATATAGCATTTGATAAGAAAACGCGAAAACAACAGATTCAGAAGTCATTTGAAACCACAACTATAAACTTGGAATTTTAAATACTGAAAAGAAAGAATTGTATTCTTAAGATCCCACAAAAAGAAAACTAAGGTTTCAAAAACTTAAAATTTTCACTTTTCCAATAAATTAGCGATATTATTGATATTTATCGTGGAATGACATCCATATCGATAATTATCTTATTGTCTATTTAGGTTATCGATAATATCAGGATATAGATATTTGTCCTCTTCAACACATGACTAGTACTAGAAGTAACATTATGATTTTTTTTTTTTTTTTTTTTCTGTTTTTATTTTAATGTCAATGGATTTTTAGTTACTCTTTGGTACCTAGTTTCGACTATACATTTTTTATACATTATACATTATTTTCTTTCTTGTATTTTTATGTAATATTATGATATATATTTTCTTTGTAAGCTGTTATTGGGCTAATACTAGCCTGTTGCTTATAAACTAATAAATAAATAAATAAAAAAAACTTCGGAATCCAGCATGGCAGTATCGAAGTTGGAAAGCATTCTGCATGGAAAAGAGATTAGCGAAATCTTGCGATATGTAGACTCGTTCGAGACTAGAATCGAAGGTACTTCTTTCGGAGATGATATTCCCGGCAGAAGCTGACGTCATGTTCTAGTGATTTTTCTCAAGAGCAGAGCCAATTATCAATATTTCGAAGTTAAATTGAAAACTCTCGATTGATATCTAATTTATTACCCTTGACTAATATCATGATCAGCGATGCCAGACCTGGGTTTTTCCACCCAGATCTAGGTTTTTTCTTATCCCAGCAACATCTGCTGAGAAAATAAAAACCCAGGAAAAAACCCAGATGGAAAAAAATAAACCCAGAAATACACCCAAGTTCAGAAAGTTACTTTAGAAAACCATTCATACGTAAATGTAAAAATAAACATGTATATATAAATGTATATCAAAATCTATATACTAAAACTCTTGCGTGTATTTATTTATTTATCTGTAATTCTATCTCCTCCTAGACGGTTTGAGCTAGCGACTTGAAATTTTCAGGGCAGGCTTATCAATAAAGGACCTGCTCTATCGCCAAAAATCAGCCCCCTACGACCCCCCCCCCCTTCCCCACTTTCTGGGGTTTTCATTTAAAATTATCTGCTTTTGCTTTGTAATTCCCCTCAACAGATGGCGCGGGTAACAACTAGTTAATGTGTATATAAACATACCCTATTTAAATGTAAAAAGATGAAACATGTTAAATGTAAACATAAATGTTGATTATGGTAAATGAAATAATTACAATTAAATTTATTGACCGAATAAATTAAAACATATCAAACCAGAAAATAAATGAAACTCCTTAAAAGTTATATACAAGGAGAAAAAATTAATAATATAAAAATTAATTTTATACAAGAAGTAAAGGCCCTTTTTAAAATGGGCTGTGATCTCTGCTGACCTTGAGGTCATTCTCTTGAAGTTTTCACATTTGTATTATATTTGCATAAGAAACAAGTTTTTTTTATTCTTTTTTAAAACTGTTCTCCCCCTCCCCTTCCTCTAATGCAATATTCAGGATTTTGTCTGAAAAGGTCGCTGAAATAGCAGGTGACGAAAAACAAACCCAGATCTGGGTGGAAAAACTTATTTCCCGCAATACTTCCGCTGGCAACGCTGATCATGATACGAAAAAGTTCTACATTTCTCTATTTTCAATGGTTTCAAGATTTTTAAAAACATTTTCGAAGTGACTTATAACGTTATGTCATTTTTAATAGAATAAACAGAGTGAGTTTTAACCTACAACGTTTGACTTGAATAGCTTCTATTTTTCTATCAATTCTCTCTTTGGGGTCATATGAAAGACTTGGTTTACAAGAAGAAGCCGACAGACCTTATTAGCTTCAAAAGGTCCATAACTGGCACATTTGCAAGCATTAAAAAAGAAACTCTTGAATGTGTAACTGACAACTTTGTGACTTTTGTATCGCCTCTGAAGGTTACAACTTTGAAAACCTTGTCCATTAAATTCCTTTTCCACGTTCTTCTCAATAAAAAAATTTTGTAGTGCTATCTGCAACGACTCAAGAGTTATTTGAGTTATTAATTAAAAATCACCTTGTATTTCTCCATCTATCTACCTACGTATTTGTACAGACTGACATTAGTCAGAGGTTTAGCTGTTTCGGAATATCCTCTCATGCGCCGAGAAGACAGAACCAAGCGACGCCTAAATGACGTCGATTTTTTTTGTAAATACAAAAGGCTTTGACTTAGCTATTCTATTTTGAAGAAAAATAAATCTAATGTCATCATTTTTAATCTTGCTATTGTTAGCCCTGAATGAATAAGTCATTAATGAATTACTACTGTCTTGTTTCGTCGGCAAAGACCCACCGGAAAAGAACCTGTTCCTGTATTCACTTTTTAAATCATCAGACAAATCTTATATTAAATACATTCTAATCAGAAAATAAAAAGCAGACATGAGACATGCTACCAAGAATATTAGAACTTATTCGCAATGACCCGCAGTTAAAAAATGGATGAAGTCCCTAATTACAAAATGAGGAGTTGTCGATCATTGTTCTTTTTCCTTTTCATATTTACAGTCTCCCTGTTGAGAGAATTCACCCATTTCCATTAAAACGTCACCAATGCCCGTCGGAACTAGCTCATTCATGTCTTCGTCGTCGACCTCCTCTTCCTCTTTTTCTAAGTTTAGTATCAGGCAGTTTGACAGTTGGAACGAGGATTATCACTTCGCACCGTTGTCAATTAATCGGGAAGGAAGGGGACAAAAACGAAAGAAGGGAAGACCCACAAACACACACACATACAGTCTACTGCGGGGCTTCTGAAAGAAAGGGGGGAACCTGGTGAAGCTACGCTTCGCCTAACCAACTTCACCGTCACCTCTCTCTCTCTCTCTCTCTCTCTCTCTCTCTCTCTCTCTCTCTCTCTCTTTACCTGCTTTTAATTCAATAAAACAAGAGAGGAATTGGTGAGTTATCACTTGAGACATCAAAGCACTACCGGTTGGAGGGAAGGTCGAATAATAGGAAAAAAATTAAACCAACAACAACACTTCCTTTTCTTTGCTGGAAGTATTCATTATGTAACCGGTGACTTTAGCTTTATCAATGCATTTTCGCGGATGTGCTATCATCACCTCTTTACTGATTTCAGTGAGAAATTTAAAAACACGACATAACGTTCACAATGCCTTCCTTAACGTACGCTACACTGATAGACTATAATATCGAAAAAATTGGGGAGAATGCTCGGAATACATCACCAGTGACAGATCCCAGAAAGGTCACTCTGTATCCGATAATGAAAAGACCTCTAAGAGACACCGACTGAAATATCTTATGAGAATGTCTCGTTATTTTTATTTATTTTACACATAAACATGAGAAAGAGATTACATAAAGAAACTAGTTGAGAATACGTGCTACTCCATTATAAGCCAGTTAAAAACATTATTACGGTATTGACGAAGTCGGTCGTTCTGTTGACAATTTTTTTCAAATTTTTTGATTTTGACTTTAGATTCGGATAGAGCATCAAAAAGTAAGTTATAATCAGCATACATGTCCTATCTATTCAGGAACATGGCCAAAATGGTGCTTAAAATTAACATTTTGATACTTTGAGCGGATCACAGAACTAAAATGTTTAATTTCAACCATCATTTTGGCCATGTTCCCGAACACATAGAACATATGGGCCTATTACAACTCTTACTTTCTGTTTGATGCTCTTTTCGAATCTCAGGTTAAAATAAAAAAAATTCGAAAACAAAATTGGCAACAGAACGACCGACTTCGCAAATTCAGTAAGAGTGGATTATCGTTATAAAAAGTATTCCGGAATATCTCGTGAAATGTTTAACTGAACAAAATAAAAACGAAAATTCATTATTTCACTGGAATTCTGCAATTTTTTTGCTCACTTGCAAGTAGTGCTACAATTCTTTCATTGTAAGAAATTTTTACATGCTTTGGATTCGTAATAAATTTAAACGTTTATGTTGAACCGAGATTTGTTCATAAAGAATTCTAAACCTTTTTACATCAAGTAGAATCAATTTTCTAAAAAATTCACTATTGATTATTAACTTATTATTATTATTATTATTATTATTATTATTATTATTAATATTATTATCCTTCAAGGTTGATACCAATTCACTCTTAAGAAATGGTCAAATAATCTGATTTAATGTACGAATACGTTTTTGCTACAAAACCCAATGACAAAATGATGTCTAGAGAGGAGTTATGTGTTTAAAATTCAAGCAAATTCAGTCTTGTGGTACGATCACCAACTGGACTGACCTCATAGCAGAACTAATCCGAATGCGAAGTGCACAACAGTCAAAAAACCTGTCAGACTCCCCCTCCAGAATTATTATAAAGGATATCAACACACTAAATAGTGAAAGTTGTAAACAATAGTGTTTCCTTTAGGGGACTAGATTAGGCAACTCAACAGTTAACATTGTCGTTTAATAAAACGAATGAAATTGATGGCATCTTACATTTTATTAAACTCTAGCAAGAAACCATTCCTCTCACAGAAGATGGAAGCTCAAGTTTTAGAAAATGTTGAATAGAACTATCGTACGGATGACATCTTGAATACAGACAGCAGAATGATTTTTTGGACCTTAATTAAGCAACTATTGGCTTCTACGTTCATAAGACATCTCGGCAAGTTAAATTCTTTAAACGGTTAATTTCATTCCGGCCAGGAGTTTGATTCAATGTATAAACAGGAGTTTGAATCAAAATACCGTGTGTCTCAAAAGTTGCGTGCCAAATGGGTTAATTGGTTGCTTTGATTTAGTAGGTGAAATAGTGAAGTAGAGGCATAATGCTGACATCGGAACAACGTATAGAGCTGATACTTCTTTGTGGAGATCACCACAGAACATCTCGAGAAGCTGCAGAAGAATTTCATCGCCGGCACGCTGATATTCCCAAGCCCTCTCATCAAACTGTGGACAAATTGTTGAAGAAATTTATTGTCTTCGAGTGCATGAATGATAAGCTTGCGAAACCGTGTGAACATAAAGCCAACATTCATAAACTTTTCACGCGACTTTTGAGACACACGGTATTTCCTCGACTTGGCCGTCACAATAATCGCTAATACGCGGTTATATGAACGAACTAGAAATGCTGTCCTACAACTAAACAAAAAGGGAAACAATAAAGTACACCTATACCTCGTTATACGTACTGATTGGTTCCAAAAACTTGGTACGTAAATCGAATATCCGTATAACGAATACGTACTTTTCAGGGTCAGTAGAAAAGTCGAGGCAATGGAAAAACGTGAGACGTTTTATTATGTAGCTCTCATCAGAGGTCACTACTGTACTTTTTAAAAATAAATTTCCGTGATAACGCTTTGACAATGCACATCAATGATTTTCGTGATAACGCTTTGACAATGCACATCAATGATTTTGATACAAAATATACACAAAGTAAATTGAATCTGTTTCAGTGTTTTTTATGTGAAATAATACAGCAAAGTTAGTATTTATTTTTTATAGTCTTTAGTTTATTATTTTTATTTCTTCATAAACATAATAATACACATGAAACAAAAATCGAAAATATATAGCCTAAATTAATTTATTAGAGTGGAAATAATGACGACGTACTTGACGAGGTCATAGTGCTGGCGCTGATGATCAGTGTATTTCCACTCTACTCTTTATTTAATCTCGTGTGACGAAATATTGGGTACGTAAAACGAATTCGTGCCATAATTTGAAAAGTACGTAAATCGAAAAGTACGTACAACGAGCGTACGTATAACGAGGTATGGGTGTAACCCAATTCTGTTGTCTTGTCAATATTTGGAAAATACATTTTTCGGCAAATAAAACTTCCCCTGTCAATTATTATTGTAGATGACAACAGTTCCGGCTGTTTTATATCTCTATTATTATTGTGGAATTTATAAATAAAATCTACCACACAGATCACATCTAGCTTCTTTGCATCACATATGTAAAACAAATTTACCTTATAAATAGGAGGATGTTGAAAGAATTTAACATAAACACAAATTTTTTCCGCCTACTCTGTGATAAGAAGATCAATATCAAATAGTTTGCACAAATAAAAATCTGGACGGTAAAAGGTTAAAATTTATAAACTTTAACAGTATAGTTTCTTGCTTGAATATTTTAATACATTTTTTTTTGAGTTGCCAGCGACGACGAGCATCAAAAACATGTCTACGGCCCTTTACGGGAAGGTCCACGGTACGAAGACAACGTCCGGTGCCCTTCACCGATCTCAACGAAGGCCCTACGGCACTGAACCGGAAACACCGGCGCCCATCGTGTGTTTTCGCTGTCATCACCTGCTTACCGGACACGACAACTCTGTTGTTCGGGCGTTTTCCTCGTCCCTCCACGTGAAAAAGTTAAATAAAATAAAATGAAAAAAATTAAAAGATCTCCCATTTCATTTTGCTCAATCATAACGTAAGCGTCTTCTTATCTTCTTTGCATATTGTGCGTACGATTTTATACCTCGTCACAAATGAAACCCTGTGGAAAAAAGAATGAATATGCAAATAACTTTCTCAACGCAACAGTTGTCTGCATAAGAGAGACAGGCAAAGAACAAGGCGTGTAATTACAAGTGCAATAATTGCTAAGAGAGAAAGGTTCCATCTAGTCAAGAGTTCTTATTTTCTTTTAACGTATTAATTCAGTCAGAGTATAACGATTGATACTCTGCAATGAAGCCGTCTCTGAAAGGTGGTTACGATATCTGAAGAGTAGGAAAGATACTAATTGTTCACACGTCCAATCTTCCCGGGACAAATTAGCATTCATTCCCACACAGATGGCCTCCTGCCATTGTCGGTCGAGGAGCGAGTGTCAAATGACAAACAAACGAACAGCTAACGGGAGGGGAACGAAGCGAGGAAAACGTAAAACACTTGCAAAAGCAGCAAATGGACGAGAAACTGGTGAGTGGACTAAGGAGCCCGTAACTGTTGAGCGAGTGCCATCCGAGCTGAGCCGAGTGAGGAAAAAATATATAAAAAATTATTTTTTGTTAAAGTGTTGTCGAGTGCAGTTTATCGGTGTCTTTCATCTGACGCCGAGGATCACGGAAGGAGGAACGGTGGAAAGAGGAGAGGGAGGTTTTGTCGGGGGGAGCCATGCAAAACGAGGACGCACCAAACGATCGACGCTCAGCTAACTCGGATAATTGGAGAGAGACCTCGACCACGCCAACCAATTCCATTCACACACACACACATATACACACACACACACACACACACACACACACACACACACACACACCACACAACAACACACTCTCCAGCTTCTCTCTCATAAACAGAGACCCACAGACACATCCCCATTTCCACACCCTTCAGGACGATGGTTTCATATTATCAGCATGCCTAAAGCTTCAACAGTCTCTCATCTTTCTCCATGCTCAAAGGAAACTGAAACCACAGTGAAAAGGGAGATGAATTTTTGCGACAGTTTGATTGAACCAATTTATGGAAAAGACGACAACTCTTTCTTACTGCCCCGAAAGCAACCGTACTCCTTGCAATAGAAGGAGGTGAAGATGATATAAAAGGAAAACATAGGCCCCGCCATATATTTTTCCTGATCCCCCTGGTGATAGTGTGATACTGAAACGCGTCGGCAATAACATAGAGTTACATTATTTAGGTAATAGCAGTAATATTGATAATTAATTGAAAACTTAAATTTCTCCTTTACAAGGATTAAAAATTTCAAATAATAAACTAATAAAATATTAAATAAAGTTTACCAAAATGAGATAGAATGAGTTGAAGTCCTTGAAGAAAACAGCAACGATGAGTTGAAGAATTCTAATTGTGGAGGATGAGGAAAACGTACCGAAGAATGTAGTGTCAATGTCTTGAAGAGATTGAAGATACTGAAGAAAAACAAAGCATTAGAGAAAGCTATGGAAAATGCTAATGTAGAAAACCGTCTGTGTAGGAATCAATGTTTTGATGAGCCTTCAACAGTTGAACATGTAAATTCAAAACATACCTTTGCTTCTCAACTTTAGAGTAAACATTTTAAAATAAGGAAAATATAGTTTATAACAAAAGTGCAATTTTGATGAATAAATTTTTCATAATCATCTTTATCTTTTGAAAATACTTACTGATGGGAAAAACAATTATTGATGGAAAAACAATTTTAATAACATCAGGATTTAAAAATAAAAAAAAACCCTTTAAGATATCAATCTATAATCAGCAATATTTTTTACTGTGTGTTGTAATATTTTTTGTATGCTATTTACTGAATACTTAGCAGTTCTAAGTTATATCACATAGTAGGTATGAACGACATTATCTCTAATTATTTGAAATCAGTTGTATGTGGAAACACTGACAGTTTATATTGTTCATGGGTATTAGGACAGTTTTTCGTAGGAGACTGTCTTTACGAATTTTTTTTTATTTTATTGTTTTAAATAAATAAATATAGATACATTTTATTCAATCAAAATATCAACAAATTTACAATAAATAACTGATGCTAAGCTATTAGATCGTATTATCAGCATATAAATTAAAATCAATTGAAAAATTATCTATCACATAAAACATTGAAGACTAAATATAAAAACAATGAGTTAAAAAACATAATTTAGATAAAACATCATTGAGTTAAAAAGCAAAATTTGGTAAATTTAACCTAAATTGAACAGTGTTTACAAACACGAAAACTGGACTAAATTGATACTCTTATCAAAAATTAAAACACCTCAGTGCCGGGAAAAAAATCCAAGATATTATCTTGAATAGTTCATCCGTAGACAGTCATAAGTCTCAACGTTGCCATCGAGGGAAACCCAACAATACTCGCATCCTCAACTTGTGATCAGCTTTACAGTGTTTCTCCTCCTGAATTCAAGCTTCGAGTGACAACTCAACTTGCGAACTTCACAGCAGAAGCCTCAAATACCAACGTAACCAGTTCGATTCAATTGTCATATATCATATATAGCATTAGTGATACATCTATCCATCGAGCCACCATTGTATCATGACTGTTCTCACACAGGATAAGCGAATGTTCTGTTAGTCCCATACACGAGTATAGGGGGTTGGACAGCAAAACTGAAACACTGGCTATTACAGCACCCCTGAAAGAAAGTGGTTTAACTTGAATGCAAATTATCAGTATTTTTTGGTTTGCATGTTTACCAAAATGCAAAGTGGTTTAACTGAAGTGGTGTAGAGGTTGAATGACATAGTTGTTACAACATGTTACACATACATGTATATTACTCAAAATGTATATGTATAGATGTGTTACAAATCTCACATTGAAATAGTGCTATTCAAATGCTATGCTGGGAGACATTACAGAGTTTAAAGAGGGCAAATTATTGGAGCTCGTCATGCCGGTGCAACAGTGACCGAGATAGCCAGTATTTGTGGTGTGTCGAGAACTACAGTATCACGGATCATGTCGGCATAAAAGCAAGAGGGACGAACAACATCCAAAAGGATCACTGTGGAAGCAAAAGAGATGTCCGAAGATTGTATCCAAAAAAACGTAAACCCACAGTTGCTACAGTGACACATCTCAGTTCACCTGTTTCCACCAAAACTGTTCGTCGTGAGCTTCACAGGGTCAATATTCACGGACGGGTTGCTATACGCAATCCCTTGATGAATCGCACAAATGCCAAATTGAATGATGCCAGCGGCACAAATCCCGGACTACGGACGATCTGAAACATGTAGTGTTCTCTGACGAGTCCACCTTCATTGTTTTTCCCATATCCGGACATGTGTATGTCTGGAGACAGGCCTGCCAGCCGGACTGTTTAATGCCCACAGTGAAGCATGAAAGTGGATCTGTGATGGTTTGGGGTGCAATTTCCTGGCATTCTCTAGGTCCACTGATTGTTCTCGAAGGACACATCACTGCCAAGGACTATCGGCCTATTCTGGAGGATCAGGTCACCCCATGTTCCAACATTTATTCCCTGACGGTGTCGGTGTGAATCAGGATGACAATGCACAAGTACAGATAGCAAGATTGGTGAAAGAGTGGTTTCATGAGCATGAAACAGAGATTGAACATCTGCTATGGCCTGCACAATCACCGGATCTGATTACTATTAAGCTTGTGTAGGGCATTATGGAGCAGCAAATCAGGAATCGATTTTCCTCCGCAGGCATGTACTGCTCTAGCCAAAGTTTTGCAAGAGGAATGGCTCAAAAACCCCTCTTCCCACTGTACATAACTTGTATCTGTCCTTTCTAAGACGAGTTTATGCTGTATTGGCCGCCAAAGGAGGTCCTACACCATATTAATAAATAATTTTGCGTATACCCAGGTGTTTCAGTTTTGCTGTCCACCCCCTGTAGACTCGTACAAAAAATTGTCCTAGTACCCATGAACAATATCAACTATCAGTGTTTCCACACACAACTGATTTCAAATAATTAGAGATCATTATTCACAGCAACTATGTGAAACAACTTAAAACTGCTAAGTACTTAGTAAATATTATACAAAAAAATTACATAAAAAATTGCTGGTTATAGATTGATATGTTAAAGGGTTTTTTTCTTTTTTTTACATCCTGCTATTACTAAAATTGTTTTTCCATCAATAATTGTTTTTCCCATCAGTTAGTATTTCCAAAAGATAAAGATGATTATTTAGAATGAGTAAACTATTACGAGTTTAAAATCAAATAGAATATCTTGACATATTTAAGACCTGCTGAACTCGACGTATATAACTTATTTTGACATTTCTGAAAAATAGTTAAGTTGTTCATCCAAATTGCACTTTCATTATAAATTATTTTCATTATTTTAAAATGTTTATTCTAAAGTTGAGAAGCAAATGCATGTTTTGAATTTATTTCGTAGTTGAAGATGTATTTTTAGAATTTTCTTTTTGAAGTTGAAAATTGGAGAAGATGATTGAAAATTTCTGGATGATATAATAATGTTCAAAATAAAAAAATTTCTTCCGCATCTTTATACAATTCTTTGTTTTTCTTCAGTATCTTCAATTTCCTCAAGACATTGACACTATTCTTCAGTACGTTTGCCTCATAGAATTCTTCAATCGTTGCTACTTCAACTCATTCTCTACAAAACGCTCATTTTGGTCAACTTTATTTAACATTTTATTACCTTATTATTTTATTTTGCTATTTTTAATCTTTATAAAGGAGAAATTTATTTGTTTAATCTTTAGCAATAAATAAATAAATAAATAAATAAATAAATAAATAAATATAGTTATCGTATCGCTTAAACAGTCCAATGTTTTCCTTTTACATCAACTTATTGTGGCGTACTAGACAGCATGGATGTTATCAAAGGGTACAGATGCATACACAAAAAAAGTCGTTTTGCACCCTTCTCGACTCTGAAATTCTCATTAAACTCGTAAGAGGAAAACTTTTTTTCCATTATGAGGAAGAGCGTCCAGTTTTATTGGGGAACCGAATCGGTTACGTATGACACAGAGGCAAATACCTTTCCTCCTCCTACAGTAGTACCTAGCGACTTCTACGTTCTACCAACTGGTCCTATAGTCACTTTCAAACATTCTTCAACTCAAATTCAAATGACCTTCAAAAGCTGAAAAAGATAACACTAAAATGGCGACGACTGAAACTAATGTAACGAGATGTAAATTGAGACAGGGGAACAAATTCCCGGATTATTAGACTGATAAGGGAGTACACGAACATGTACCTCACACATTCACACAAAACTGAAATATGTTACTCATCTAAAGCTACTATTGATGCTTGCAAAATAAGAAAATGCTAAATTTTGTTTCTTTAAAAATAAACCGAGAAAACGAAAAACTTTGAGCACATATAGTCATACAAAGACTCCATTGTTAAAGCAATGTGTATGTGTATTATTGCGCTCTCAACTAGTTTCTTCTACTACTCAACTATACGCACGAATCCACTTCACCTGAAAGTAACACTATCGCTTCCAAGGTATACTTGCGCGCAAAAAAAAAAGAAAGACGAAAACTTTGACTCCAAAACGTGATATGTAAACTGTATTGAATTACACGCTGTACGCCTTTTGGCAACATTTTTTGTTTCTTGGCATCGAGGACGAAACCTGAAATTTTTCCATTAGAAAACGAAAGGCCCGCACAGGGTCTCCGTCCTTGTTCCTGCGATAATTGAGTCCCTCCTGGCTTCTGAATGAATTTTTCGCATTTTCTTACACGATATACACTGCTAATCATTAAAGTAAAAACAAGAAATTAATCCTCCCGAGAAAGGTATAGGAAAGTAGCGGAAGCGCTGAGGTCATCTATTTTTATCCTTTTATCTGCACTTATTAATTCGACCCCCCCCCCATTTTTTTAATCGAAAAATTGATTTTCTCGAACGTATTATTTATTTAGAAGATGAAAAAGAGCTCTATCTTCTTTCGTTTCTCATCATTTCCGATCGAATGACATATCACACGCCATATGCTGCCATAGTTCTAAAGACCAAGTGACTGCCACCCCCACAACTCCGACACTATTGGGACCATTTGGCCCAAACTTTACAATAATGTTGATCTTGCTTAGTAACCGAATTTCACTCCTTTATATGCATAAATACGCATAGACAATTTGGTCCCCTCTAATTTCCGCCCCCGAAACTCCCACCCCAGTGGGCCAATCAAAACCAAAATAAATAGTGAAGGTGCTCATGCCCTTAGTAACTACATTCCAAAATTCAACCTTCTACCTCAAAAAAATGTGGAAATTATGAAGGGGACGGACGGGCGGACAGACAGACGGACATTGCGAAAACAATAAGTAGCTCCATTCTTCCACTACTTAATAAAACGGTCTCGGACTAGCAAAATGGTAGCCTTGTGATTAATGGAACTTACGCGTTTCGAATACTTCTTCTTCATCGAGGTTTAAAAACGACTACAATCAAGTCAGCCTTCACCAGGGCCTACCCAGGTGCACCCCTCCCCTCCCACAAGCAGGGGTGGGCCACGCCCCCCCCCCGAAAAAAATTCTGGTTACGGCCCTGGCCTTCACCTCCGAATATAGGGTGAATGCCCACCAATCAGAGGAATAAGCTTCCATGTTGATTGGTGGGCTACAAAAGATGTGAAAAAGTAATAATAAATATAATATTAAAAAAACCGACCGTGAGAGGATCCTAAACAATCAAACCAGTTTTGAAAAAGACTCGATCTTGGACATCGTAAATGATATAGCGAACTACCCGAGAAGACGACAAAATACTCGAAGACCATTCAAAGGACGCACAAAGCATGACAAAATGTAACTTCGTTTATAAGAACTCTATTCTCCGCTTATAAGAGTAAACAACTTATTGGAATTTTTTATATATACTTTTTAGTCTCCTGTAGTCTACCAATCAGGATGGAAGCTTATTCCTCTATTGGTGGGCTTTCACCATATATTCGGAGGTGAAGGCTGACTTGATTGTTTAGGAACGACTACGAGCATATGAAGTGAGCTCCAGTCATTTCGGAATGTTATCATGAGGACCATTGTCCAACTTGGAAAAAGGACCGTAAAAAATCAATACATCCACTTGGATTTTAAACAAGACACACATAGAAAAGTTTATCCAAGGTCTCCTGAAGAATATGGTGCAGACGATGAAGACCCATGACAACAACCTTGTGGCTGGAATACTGGAAAACTCCATGGAAATAAAGTAGCATACGAAATATAGAAAGTCGAGGCAATGTATTCTTGACGTCAAGATATGTTTGTGTATTAGTCACCGCTGTTTGATTTAGACAAACCTCCACCTCTGCTGCACTTTGGTTTTCGTCTGTATCGAAAATGAACTTCAGCTGAGTACAGGAGGGCAGATCCTATTGGAGAGGGACGTTGAACAGAAAATAAATTCTACATATCGTGGATCAGTCATGCACGAAATAAAGAATCTGATTTCCTACAAACAAAAGCAGAAAAGCTAAAGGCAGCGAGCGCCCTTTAGTATTTAAAACAAAGAGCCATAGTGGTTATTATTTGATTATTAGTGTTTTATTTATTTATGTGAATCATTTATTATTTTATTATTTATTTATTTCAGGATAATTCTCTATTATCCTCTTTACTTTGACAAAAGAGAGCCTCTAACCAAAACGGCAGTTT